>JAXDDW010000060.1:800000-802500 GCA_034670385.1 Hoplostethus mediterraneus
ATCCTGTAACGGATGGCAGCTGGGTTAACTTGCGACAGTAGCTCAACATATCTCACACTCCAGAGAAGTTCATTCTGTCCAAGGCGACTTGAAAAAGTTCTCCACAAGGACACAAGTATCGACTTGGCTTCCTCGAGTGTGATAATCACCTAGAGTGTGTGTGAGCGCTGCTGGGCCAGTAATGTGCATCCAGGCTAAGACTAGACCTCCCGCATGTGAAACATTACTGGGCTTATTTAGGGGAGCTGTCAAAGCTGTCCCTTCCAGACTATGTTCAATTCCACCTCCAGCCCCCCAGGGGTGATGTCTGGGAATTAGAGTTGGCTGACTCTCTCTCAGCCACACACACTCTCACACACGCACACACACACACACACACACACACACACACACACACACACACACACACACACACACACCCCTGTTGGCCATGACCTGTCTGCTCTCTCTCTACTTCTGTGGTTCCCCATGTCTGATGAGGGAACCAGACCTGGTTAGTTGTCAAAAATACATTTCATTACCTCCCACTGACCCATCCATCCACCCACACACACACACACACACACACACACACACACACACACACACACATGCGCTCAACCATTCTATCTCTCTCTCTCTCTCTCTCTCTGTCTTTCAGTTTTTTACATTTCTCTCTGTCCTTTCCAAAATTTCATCACCTGTCTTGGGCTGACAATCTTATGTAACTGTCCTTAGGCAGGGGAGATGTCAATGCGTATGCACACAGTCGTGTAGGCATGAACACACACACACACACACACACACACACACACACACACACACACACACCTCATCCAGAGGCTAGAAGAACTAGTTTCTCTCTGCCTACCTGGCGGTGGGATTGGAGTCGTGATGGGGTGGGGTCGAGTGCAGAACAGTCTGTCCATCCACTTTTGCTGTTAAAGTCCAGGGGGAGTGGAGTGATCGTGACTAGTCTAGTCTACGTGTCGATCTGGAGATGGAGATACATAATGAGTCAGTTTTAAGGTCTGGAGATCGTCTGATGGGTTTTGACAGCTCAGAGAAATGAAGGTTTTGGAAAGACTCAAGACTCATGCCCAGGTTGATTTGGAAATGTAACACGAGAGGCAGAAGGCAGTTGAGCAAGAAGTTGAAGAATTAATAGAAGGTGAATTTCAAGAGTTGATGGTCTCCAGTAAAGGATTATTTGAGTATATTGATACTGTATACCAACAACAACTCAAACTCCATCATTAAGTTTGCGGATGACGCAGTGGTGGTGGGCCTGATCTCTAACAACGACGAGAAGGCCTACCTGGGGGAAGTGGCTGATCTGTCACTCTGTTGCCAGGACAACAGCCTCCTCTTGAATGTCACCAAAACTAAGGAGCTGATTGTGGACTTTAGGAGGACACAACAACAGAGGACGTACTCACCACTGGATTAATGGGACTACTGTGGAGAGGGTGAGCAGGTACCTGGGAGTCCACATCACAGAGGATCTTACATGGTCCACACACACTGACACTCTGGTGAGGAAGGATCCTTCAGTCCTTCTACTCTGGGGCTGTAGAGAGCATCCTAACTGGGAGCATCACTGCCTGGTTTGGCAACAGCTCCGCTCAGGACAGGAAGGCTCTGCAGAGAGTATTGGAACGACAGTCCCCACCCTGCAGGACTTGTACACCAGGAGGTGCAGAACCAGAGCCTGCAGGATCATGAAGGATCCTCACCACCCCGACAACGGACTGTTTCAGCTGCTGCGGTCAGGCAAGCGCCTCCGTAGTCACGCTGCCAGAACAGAGAGACTGAGATGGAGTGTCTTTCCTCAGGCCATCAGGACTGTGAACTGCCCCTCTTACACACACACACACACACACACACACACACACACACACACACACACACACACACACTTAGGTAGCGACTACACATGATTTCTATACATACAGTACCAGTCAAAGGTTTGGACACACTTACTCATAGGAAGGGTTTCTCTTTATTTTTAAAATTTTCCACTATTTAAGAATAATAGTAAAGTCATCAAAACTGTGAAATAACACAAAAGGAATTATGCAGTGACCAAAAAAATCAAAATCAAAACTATCTTATATTTTAGATTCTTCAAAGTAGAAACCCTTTGGCATTAACAAGCAAAGAAATTCCACAAATTAACTTTTAAAGGCCACAATCTTTAAAATGATGATTTATTCATTGTGGTTCAACATTCTCCACCTCTAAAGTCTAAATGAAAACTGCATTTCAATTTAATTAAAATGTAAGTTTTGAAAATAAATTCATACACAGGCATCAACTTCTCTAATTTGTCTAAGAAAATTTCAAGCATTTAAGCATCAAGCCTTTATATCAAAATGTCTTTAAGATCATGAGAAACAAAAACAGGTGTGTCCAAACAGGTGTGACTGGTACTGTACATACACATTTTTCATATTTTTCTATATTTTTTACTTATATTTCTTACCATTGTTGATAGTGCTCTTTTTGTAAATATTGTGTT
>JAXDDW010000060.1:807500-812500 GCA_034670385.1 Hoplostethus mediterraneus
CAAAGCGACACGTTGATTTATTGGCAAACAGTTGAGCTAGTTAGTAGTTTGCAGACATGCAAAGATTTTGTGTGTGTGTGTGTGTGTGTGCATGCATATGTTAGCACTGAACCTATATGAGTGTATGTGACTGATTTAGCTGAAAGAATACCAAAGACATGGTTGGGTGTGGGTCACATAGCCGAAAAAGTCTCATGTGAAATCTTTCATTTCAAGTGTGAAACCTGCACTTTCACATGCGATATGCTTTACTCACATGTGAAATTAAATTTTCACATGTGAGAAACTAAAGCACGTGTCCAAAAACCACATGTGAAATTTTTTTTACACATTTGAAAATGAAGTCTGTGAAACAAAATCACATGTGCATTCGACATGTTCACATGTGATTGGCTTTATTCACATGTGAAAAACTAAAACACTGTGTCCAAAAACACATGAACCACATGTCCACATGTGACTTTTTTGTAAGGGGGTTCAAAAGCTCATCAGTCACGTCTTCAGTATTTTGTCTACTGCTTACTTCCCTCTTTTAATCGTTTCTGTCCTCACGCTTCACTTTTCCTTCTCTGTCTCTTACGCCCTCCCCCTCACTGTCCGCCTTTGCCTTTATTGCATAATTTGTTCCCATAATCCTCTGGTCTGTTCGGCTCCAAAGGACGGCATTGACACATGAATTATGGAGTTGGACACCATTCAACCCTGTTCCATTCTCCTCTTTACATTGTGCCGCCATGCGTCTGCTGGCACCAGACCAGACTCGCAGGTTTCAGACAGCGCGAAGAGGAATGAAATATGACGGCGACTTGTGACTTGTAATTGTAAATCCTGATGCAATATTTACTTACATCAGAACTGTGCACATGGTGCTGCTGGTCTCATGGTGTTGCATAGGTGATAATACGCATGCAAACATACACAGACTGTCATGCTTATATAACAACACGTTCAGTTTCATGCATACAACAGAGATGCACCGGTTCTCTATGGGGTAAACATGTTAGCACTGATTGTGTATGGTTTCTTGTTGCTGTGCAAACACACTCTAGTCCTGTCAGTGCTTTTGCTGAACTCTCCAGAGCAAAAAAACACACTTGGCTGCGTATTTATGGCAGCTGTGGACGTATACATTTATGAGGGTCCATATTCTCCAGAACGTCTTTGCATAATTACAAGCTGATTCTGGCAGCCTGTGTGTGTGTGTGTGTGTGTGTGTGTGTGTGTGTGTGTGTGTGCGCGTGTGTGTGTGTGTATGTGTGCGCGTGTGCTTAGCAGACTGTGTCCATTCTGTCAGGAGCCGTGGTGTGGTGCTGGATAAAGAGTGGTCAACACGAAACAGAAACAGCGAAAAGTTTTTCCCAGTGAGTGTAAACCACGCCTCACTGGCTCACTGGGCTACATGCCCACACACACACACACACACACACACACACACACACACACACACACACACACACGCACACACACACACACACACACATCTACCAGACTGTGGAAGGCCAGCACGCTTCTTCAACTCAACTGAGTGACGTGCACAACCAGCCACAGCTTTTAATGTATTAGTCATAACTGTCATCATCAATCAATCAATCTATCAATCTCTCAGTCACTCCAGCAGGGCATGCATTATGCATAGTCTGTGAACCTGAAAAGGGAGATAAAGCGTTCATTTCACATGCACACGTTGGGGGTAGTGCACTAAAGCACCTTTTGTAAGCTTATGAAGTGTTAGCGTGTGGTGTTGCTAACGGCGAGGTTTGAGCTTTTTGAGGTCGAGTTTGACTGCAAGCAGCTTTCTGTCCTGACTACAGGACACCAGCTGGTTTACTCTGTGTTCTCTCGCTGTCTCTCTACCCAGACGGGTACTTTTACCCACCCTTGACATCTCCTGAATGTTTCTCAAGGCGAGCGGTACGTTTATAAATGCTTGTGATTTGGCATGAAGGTCATCTCAGCTGCATCGAGGACAGCGCTTTGCAGAATGTTGTGCGCGCAGGATAAAGATCAATAAAGTGGTGCTTTAAAAAATAAAAGCACTACAGTAGAAGAAAATGTAATTTTCAAAATGATTGTACAATTATCCTCACTAAAAATGTCCCATCATAAGTGGCGGTTTGCAAGTCTATGTCTGTTTGTACCTGTGTGTGTGTGTGTGTGTGTGTATGAGATTCATACATGAAGGGGATAATTGCCCTTGAGCTACAACAAAACAGTAACAAGAGTGCAATTACAGAAGAGCCTTTCATAGAAAAAGGTCGCTGGAATATCAGCAAAGTTCACCGTCTTTAGAAATGAACGTGGTCCATTTCTATGCTGTTCTACTGTTATTTATGTTCATTGTTCTGACCCAACTCTCTCGGAGCATAAAGATTTTCGCTACAAAACTCTGAGGTCAAACTGAGATGAAATATGTAACGTGTATCCTCAGCGAAAAAATGCTTTGACTTGCACACTTCACACCTCAGCATCCCGTCCTGCTTTTGGTGGATTCATAATTAATGATCTATAGATGAATAATGTATGTTCATTTCACCCACTCCAGTAAAACAAGAATTTGTGATGTGTGACCACATCCACTCAACTTAGTAAAAGTGTTCACCAATGTACAACGCGTACCCCCCTTTTCCCCTCGTCTCCATTCCTTCCTTCTCCTCTCAGAGCCTTTCCTCTCTTCTCAACTGCCTTCATCTCTTCTCCTGTCCTTCCTCATCCCCTCCCATATACACTGTATGGCCAAAAATCAGTGGACACCCCTACTAGTTATTGAGTTCAGGTGTTCCTCAGGGTTTGGGCTTGGCCCCTTAGTTCCAGTGAAGGTAATCTTAATGCTACAGGATACCAAGACATTTTAGCCAATTGGGATCTTCCAACATTGTGGCATCAGTTTGGGGAAGCATGACTGAGCCCCTGTGCACAAAGCCAGGTCCATGAAGACCTGGTTAGACCAGTTCGGTGTGGAGGAACTGGACTGGCCTGCACAGAGCCCTGACCTCAACCCCATTGAACGCCGATTGCGAGCCAGGCCTTCTCGTCCAACATCACTGCCTGACCTCACCGATGCTCTTTTGGCTGAATGGTCACAAATCCCCACAGAGAAAAAGCTTGTGGAAAGCCTCCCAGAAGAGTGGCGGCTGGTCCAACTCCATCTTAACGCCCATGGTTTTAGAATGGGATGTCCAGCAAGCTCATATACACTATATTGCCAAAAGTATTCACTCACCCATCCAAATAATTGAAATCAGGTGTTCCAATCACTTCCATGGCCACGGGTGTATAAAATCAAGCACCAAGGCATGCAGACTGTTTCTACAAACATTTGTGAAAGAATGGGTCGCTCTCAGGAGCTCAGTGAATTCCAGCGTGGTACTGTGATAGGATGCCACCTGTGCAACAAGTCCAGTCGTGAAATTTCCTCGCTCCTAAATATTCCACAGTCAACTGTCAGTGGTATTATAACAAAGTGGAAGCGATTGGGAACGAAGGCAAATCAGCCACGAAGTGGTAGGCCACGTAAAATGACGGAGCGGGGTCAGCGGATGCTGAGGCGCATAGTGCGCAGAGGTCGCCAACTTTCTGCAGAGTCAATCGCTACAGACCTCCAAACTTCATGTGGCCTTCAGATTAGCGCAAGAACAGTGCGTAGAGAGCTTCATGGAATGGGTTTCCATGGCCGAGCAGCTGCATCCAAGCCATACATCACCAAGTGCAATGCAAAGCGTCGGATGCAGTGGTGTAAAGCACGCCGCCACTGGACTCTAGAGCAGTGGAGACGCGTTCTCTGGAGTGACGAATCGCGCTTCACCATCTGGCGATCTGATGGACGAGTCTGGGTTTGACGGTTGCCAGGAGAACGGTACTTGTCTGACTGCATTGTGCCAAGTGTAAAGTTTGGTGGAGGGGGGATTATGGTGTGGGGTTGTTTTTCAGGAGCTGGGCTTGGCCCCTTAGTTCCAGTGAAAGGAACTCTGAATGCTTCAGCATACCAAGTGATTTTAGACAATTCCATGCTCCCAACTTTGTGGGAACAGTTTGGGGATGGCCCCTTCCTGTTCCAACATGACTGTGCACCAGTGCACAAAGCAAGGTCCATAAAGACATGGATGGGAGAGTTTGGTGTGGATGAACTTGACTGGCCTGCGCAGAGTCCTGACCTCAACCCGATAGAACACCTTTGGGATGAATTAGAGCGGAGACTGAGAGCCAGGCCTTCTCGTCCAACATCAGTGTGTGACCTCACAAATGCGCTTCTGGAAGAATGGTCAAAAATTCCCATAAACACACTCCTAAACCTTGTGGAAAGCCTTCCCAGAAGAGTTGAAGCTGTTATAGCTGCAAAGGGTGGACCGACGTCATATTAAACCCTATGGATTAAGAATGGGATGTCACTTAAGTTCATATGCGAGTCACGGCAGGTGAGCCAATACTTTTGGCAATATAGTGTAGGTGTGATGCTCAGGTGTCCACTGACTTTTGGCCACATAGTGTAGGTAGTGTAGCATTTTCCTCCACATACATCCACTTATATTCCCTGACATCACCTTTTTCTTTTTCCGTCCCCCCACACCGATCATCCGCTCGCTCGTACCGTCCCTTGTCCAGAAGAGACGACCCATTAATCAGCAAATAGTGCATTACATTTGTAATTAACATTCAACTGAGTTTCACCTAGTAATATTTCATTAGTTTATATGCAAATAATTTTGAGCGATTGCCTCATTTGGTCTGTGAGTGCAGTGATGTATAGGCCTTGCAGTGGGTGGAAGACTGTGCTGTGCTGTGTGTGTGTGTGTGTGTGGGCGCGCACTCATTCATACTGCAGGGTGCACATATTTTCATGAACTCTATCTCTCTCTGTCTCTCTCACACACGTACACACACACTTTCTCTCCATCACAAACACACACACACACACACACACACACACACACACACACATGATCGATGGCTGGACTGTAAATCCTTGCGCCGGGTTTTTTTTAAAGGTATTTAAGTTCTTTACT
>JAXDDW010000060.1:815000-835000 GCA_034670385.1 Hoplostethus mediterraneus
GGTTGGCTCAGGACAGACAGCTTACTACTTCTCTCTCATTTCTTATTTTTTATTTTGTTATTGTGTGTGTGTGTGTGTGTGTGTGTGTGTGTGTGTGTGTGCATGTGCAAGCCTTCCAGTATGGGCATGCGCGTGCATGTGTGCGTGTGAGTGTGAGTGGGTGAATAATGCATTCAGATAAGAGAGAAAAACACGGTGTCCTTGTTGTGGTCCTGAACAGTAAGACTCATTAAACAGGTCTGTTTGTTCTGCCAAAGTGAGCCTTGATCACCGTCTCCATGTCTTATTGGAAGAGACGGCTGCTACCTTCAGACCGCCGGAATAATCACACTGCAGCTGTTAGCCAATATCAGCCTTTTCATCGTTCAGCAGCACCTAACCTCAGTGATCTGACCTCGGGCGCCCCCCCTCTAATGCATTGTGTGTGCATGTACATGCTTATGTGAGACAAAAAAGAAAAAGACTTTGGGACAATTTCAAGTGTTTCAAGAAGTACAATACACATATGACGATGGCTGGGAAGCCTGTGTGTGTGTGTGTGTGTGTGTGTGTGTGTGTGTGTGTGTGTGTGTGTGTGTGTCCATGCGTACATGTAATGTATTATACCAGACAGGAAGGGGATCCCAGTCTCATGGGGGGTCAGACTATAGCAGGATTAGGAGGCAGGGATACAGGTGCAGGAGCTCTTATTTTGCATGCTAAGCAGAAACATCAAATGTGTGTGTGTGTGTGTGTGTGTGTGTGTGTGTAAGCTTCTCCCCCTGTTCCCAGAGGACAGAATAAAACTTCAAAGGCATCCAGATTATCTTTCATTAATGCAAATCAGTGCGTTTGAAACGGAGTGAAATATATGAACGCGGCGAAAAGAGACGGTCGCGGCGAGGATGTCTTGGTCTCTCCGCTAATGGGGGTTGTCTCTCTCTCTCTCTCTCAACGTCGATCCTCCCTCGCCGTCCTTGTCGTCCCGGCTCGCACTTTCTGCTCTCTTGTGGTTTAAACTTCCATACGCACCATTTCTGCACGCGCTTTTACGTTGTCAATATCATGGATGAGCTCAGTTCGCATGCAGCTAAGCAATCTGTATCCGTGTGTCACAGATGACCACTGAGGATACCCACAGGTGATCCATCACCACGGTAACTGGACGACTGGGACCAACTAGTAATGTGGCAATTGATCGACTAGCAAACTGTAATTAAAAGCTTTGCGCTAATCAGCGCCTGGGGAGCAATAGCCATTCCACACGAACGGTCAAAGCAAGAGAGAGAGAGAGTGGGCCGGTGGAAAAGGGGAAGGCTTGAGGAGAGACGAGAGCGGGAGTGAGGGAGAGAGAGAGAAGAGGGATGGAGATGGATACGAGAGAGGTGGAGGGAGGGAAGCGAAGGATGCTGGAGGGCTGGAACGAGTAGGCTTGGGCGAGAAGATCAAAGCTCAAGTGTTAAGATGGGCAGATTGAAAAGCGAGGGGTCGGGGGAAGGCAGAGGAGTGGTGCTGCCGGCTGAATATCTAACAGGCAGGAAAAACAGGGGGGGGGGAGGGGGGATCAGGCCGGGGATAAGGTGGACAAGAATCAGCTACAGAGGGAAAAGATCATCTTTCAGAGGGCAGAAAACTCTCGTGTCGTGTCGTCGTGTGACAGATGTGTGTGCCCAACCTTTGCAAATCTCTCATTGTTTGTAATGGCGGGGACAAAGATGGAGAGACGGATTTGTCTTCGTCTCCTAATCTCTCGCACACATCTTATTATGCCGCACCGCCTGCGCACCTTAATGAAAACACAGCTTAAGTCTCAGCAACAATGAAGCGCAAATGCATATTCCCAAACACATGTGGGAATATGCACACACACACACACACACACACACACACACAAAAAGTGGCGAACCTTGGGTGGGTCTACTAAATCCCTTCGTAAACAATTAGGCAAGTTATGGAGTGTTTAGCGAGATGAAAGCAGATAAAGCCGTTGTGTTTTGTTCCTGCGTGCCCCGCTGGGACCGCCAGCCAGGGATTGGGAGACCGTCTGCGTTATCAGGACGTCGTCTCCCCGGAGGCGGCTGCACGGCTGGACGGCTCCAGGCATTAACACACACCGCTCCGTCTCATGGGTGGTGTGTGTGTGTGTGTGTGTGTGTGCGCCTTTTTTTTTGGGGGGGTGGGCGGGCAGGCGTATGTGCGACGTGCACGTGTTTCAGCTTGTGTTTTCAGCACGGCACAAATGTTGAGTTTACTTAACGTTTTTTGGGGTTTTTTTTCCAGTCGTCCTCTGTTGCGCTTAACACACCTTCAGGCAAAAAAACAAAAAACGGCGCAGCACACAGGCACGTTGCCCCGGGAGGCGGCAAATTAAACAAGCCTCCAAAAAAAGGGAGAACTTCTTTCCCTCCATCTCCCCTTTTTTTTTTTTTTTCATTTGAATTTTGCGATTGCTTGCCGTGGTGTTTGCTGTCTGCCGCCGCGCTCACAGACAGGGAAGCAGAAAATGAGAAAGAGCTCCGGTGTTTATTGGAGCTGATGCGGCGTTGAACGGGTGGATACAGTGGGATCTCATTTCCGCTCATACCGGCCAGACCTCGTTCAAAACAATGAACCAGGAGCGCCAAGCCACGAGCGAGCGGAGACGTAGCCTAAATATTTTAGAAAATTATAACACCACCACTTTCTGTCTGCCTGTCAGTCTGCCTCTTCCTCTCTCTCTCTCTCTCTCTCTCTGTCTCTCTACCTGTCTCTGTCATAGATTGTGATCTCCCAGGTCGTGTCGGTAGTGATTGCAGATCATCCACTGATCAGGAGAAGAGAGACCTGCTCTGTCAACAGCTTAGCAAATCTAAAGATCGTATCTGCGCTCAATGCATGTCTGCAAATATTTTGTTCCCATAAATGATTCACGCATCTCTGCATCTGATGATGGAATTCATATTCTTGTTTACCCATCCCCCTCCCCCCCCCCCCCCCCCTTTCAATATGGCGGAGATTTTTTTATATTTTTTATATTGGGCTGCAATTACGAGCGTGCAGAATAGCCAGGGAGGAAAAATGTAGAAAATGTCACCACACTCGACTGAGCTAAACTGGCTAAACGATGACAAGCGCTCTCCTTGTCAGATACACAGACTAACAGGCATCAGGGTTTAACTTACACTTCGCATTCCTCATTAGAATCGGCTCATATGAACGTTGAGCTCAGCAAATTGGCAAGACATCAGAGGCCCTTTTGTGATATAGGAATTGGTTGAGGGTAACGGTGCATTAGATCATGAAGCTTCACGACCGTACAACGTGAGAGACATCAAGAGTGTGTGTGTGTGTGCCTATGCGCCGGTGTGTGTGCGTCAACGTTTTTTAATGCTTTCAGGTCTGAGGGTCATATATTATTCTCCATCATCATCACAGATGAAAAGGATCATTTTTCCTCTTTATTTTGTATTTTCACGTTTCTCCGCCAAGTCGTTTTTTCCTATTGGCACCAATCAAAACAGAGCGCCGACTTTTACTTTGAAGGGTCTCGGGTCACTGCCTTTCACGCTGTAAATAATAGATCTGGAGCTGGGGAATTGAAAGATATCGCCGACTAACTTGGGCTTTAATTCCTAGCTTTGCTGCATCGGACCAGTCTCCATGTCTTAATGCACATCTGCAGTATGGGAGCTGTACCTCTCTCCCCTAGCCCCACTCCCCCTTTCTCCTCGTCCCTCTCCGTACCCGTCCCTCCCCGTCTCTGCTGATGACGCTCTCGTCTTCGGTCACCTTCACTCCTCCCCTCGAAGCGGGCGCTTGACAAAAAAGTGCTCTCGCTTTCTAGAGAGCGCGAGTGTCAAAACATCAGAGGGTAGAGTGGCAGTGTAAATACCAACAACTGATGCTTCCTTCAGGATAATCACTAGCGCCGGTCTGCCCCTGGTACTCAGCTCTCCACTCTGCTTTGCGTCTTTTGATTTTGCGTGCATTGCTTTGCGTCTTTGCACGTGCGATTAATCTACGGGCGCGAGCAGGTATAGGCTGCAATCAGCGCTCCATTTGCGAATAGCAGAGGACCATGTGACCATGAAGGGGAAATGGGGTGGGGGGGGGGGGGGCAGGGTAATGGAGCCAACGAAGTGATGTAGCACCCAGCTCCACCCTGTCACATGCCTGTCACGCTGCTGGCGTGGCGGGTGTCAGATACGATGTGTGTCCGGTCGAGCACAGCGCGGTACGACCCCGGCATCTCCAGAGTCTCGCATCAGTCAGCAACACACACGCACACACACACACACACACACACACACACACACACACACATACATGGGAAGGATGCTGCAACGGCTCCCGTCAAGCCATCAAATCTGTCCCCGCTAGATAAACATCCTCTCGACACTGTGACATTTTCCCCCACCAGGAGAGAGTGAATGAGTGTGCTGCATGCGTGTGCATACCAGTGTGTGTGTGCGTGCTTCTTCATGTGCATCAGTGTGTGTGTGTGTGTGTGTGTGTGTGTGTGTCTGTGTTTTATTTATGCATGCAGAAATAACAGGCCTTTTATATAAAGAGCGAAATTAATGTATGACCCTGCTGCACCGGGTAATAAATCACCCCCGCGTGAAGGATGAGCGTTTTTTTTTTTTTTCCGACTCCCCTCCCTAAAATGTTACCATTAGCATTTTGTTGTTGTGTTGCGTCGAGATAAATGATGGTGAGATTTATGGAAGGAGAAATTAGCTGATGCCAAGTGTCTCCGGCGTGGTCATGAGAGTCGTGTCAAATTGTTTTGTTTTTTTGATCAATGGGAAAAGAGCAGCAAGTTGACTTCAACTGGCGTCACTTGTACTTAACTCCCTGTCTAGGTGACTGTAATTATTTTACTTATTTCAATTTGGCTTATTTTATACTGCAGTCTGTGTTGTGTTGAAGTGAACCATGCAGTCTAATGGATGTGACATTAGACAATTGTTTTCTGTCTTTCTAATGACCTGTAGGCAGGATTTCATTATGAAAACACGACTAATGCATTTATGGGGCCAGCATGTGAGCTGGGATTGCAGATCTCCTTGACTCTTTTATCTAAACATACAATCAAACCATGCTATGTAATCATATTGTATGTATTGTATATTTCTTCCATGATTAGACCCAAACACAAGACAAATGCATTTGCTTTACCAAAGTTTTCACCTTTGTCATCCTCTCCAAAGTCCTTTTGCCTCTTTCCCCTTTGCTTCATTTCTCCTCCTCCCCCCCTCCTCCCCCCTTTCCTCACCCTGTGCGAGGTTGAATTAATGTTTGACTGTGGGAGACTTGTAGATGGCAAATGTTCACATTCATTATGTATGACTTCCATGTTGCTGTTAATTTCTCGGAGCCAGCCAAGTCGAGGAAATGATTTTGTACATTATGTTTGTTTAATGAAATTGTCACACTAATGGAAGCGGCACTGAATAAGATGGAGAAGACTGTTTCTGTTTGTCGTTTTTATGACCTCTTTTTTATTGCAACCAGTTCAACATCAACACCCCCCCAGTATTTATGGATCAACGCGACACTCGGAGAGTTCAGAGAGACAGGAAAGAATGCTGCTGGATCCCTAAAAATCCATTCATCTTCTTGCAGATGGTGGTGCCCTCAGCACGTTCTCATTCATTTTCTATCAATATTGAATGACTCTGTATAATGTGTGTATGCGCAGACACGTTCACGTGCATATGTGCGCCTGTTTGGGTGCACGCTTGTGTACACCCCTGCACATACACTCACATTTACTCAAGGTGCGTGAGTGTTGACGATTCCTGCGTGTCTGAATTATTCAGCCGTCCGCGAGGCATCTTTGGTCATAGATCTCTCTGAACAAACAGGCTTTTTATTTCACTCCTCGCTGCACCTGAAGCCGGCCCTGCGTTAATCAAGCAGACCAATCACAACTGGGCTGTTTTACCTCCAAAACTGGCCATTACATGCCCGTGCACAAAAAATTGATAAACAGCCAGAGATAAGGTATGCCTTTAAAGAAGACACCGCTGGCTCTGCTCAATCTAACATGTGATTATGAAAAATAATGCATGGAAAGCCAGACAGTCATTATTTCTACCAGGAGAAGGCCTGCAATGTGTACAATGAGGATAGATTACATCCCCATGCATTGATAAGGACCCCGAGTCCATGTGAAGAACCATATAAATGCTAATTTCTGAATGGTTATGATTATTATTATGGAAGAGAAATGGTTCTGTATTGTACGGCCGAGAGAAAGACCCTCCCATTAGATGCCGCTTCCCTTTAACTTTCACATATCTGCCTTAAGCCCTTTGTGCACAGAGCCTTTCGTTGCAAATGCCCAAGTGTATGCACATGTGAATGTTGTGTGTGTGTGTGTGTGTGTGTTTATTGCAGTGGTGCTGATGCTGCCTCTAACCCAAAATCCATCACTGAGTCCAGCCATGCGATTACAGCCTGCCATGGGAAACGCTGACTACTGCTGCTACTCTATTAGGCAAAGTGCTTCTGTGTGTGTGTGCGTGTGTGTTGTGTGTGTGCGTGTGCGTGTGTGCATGTGAGAATGGGTAGTATCCCAGACCAGGTGCTAAGTGCTTCTTACTGCCCTCTTTTCTGTCCAGACCCATTTTCTCACATGCCACACCTGTCCCTCGCCGCCGCCGGGGTTGTGAGTCGGCCCGTCCTGCAGATTACCGCGCGTTGTATTGCAATGGATTGATTTCTACTCTGCCACTCTCCATCCTCTCTCACCCTGTCCTTATGGCGTCTCCCCTGCTCGCGTTGGAAATAAAGACTTTGTCCATAGGTCTTTACCCACCGCCTATTTTAGCTTTTGTATTTCAAAAGGGCAAAATGTCATTTCTAAAACTAGTGAGCCGCATAGTGTGTACGTGTCTGCAGTGGCGAGCGGTGTAGGAGGAGGCCAGGCGGGCTGTGAAATAGGGATTGATGTGTCCATTTGGAGACAGGTGTTTAGAGTGTGACTGAGGGCTGCGGCAGCGTCACTCCGCCTCAGTCTGCTGCCTCTGCCAAGCACGGCTCCTCCACCGGCCTTGATTACTTGTTGTTATTGGAGTGTGAAATCTGAATGTGCTTTTTCATCGCTCAAATTTGGGCCTGTGCGGGTACGTACAGGAGCACGGGCCGCTGCAAAGTTTGTAATGCACGTGTGTGTGTGTGTGTATGTGGTGTTGCGATGTGATGTGCACCCCTTACAAAAAAAGTTACATGTGGAAATGGCATGTGAGGTGTTCCCACATGTGTTTTTTTGTATAGGTGTTTTAGTGTAAACATTGTTTCACATGTGAGTAGGGGCAATCACATGTGAAAATGTCAAATTCACATGTGATTTTGTGACACAGACTTCATTTTCACATGTGTAAACATTTTCTTTCACATGTGAATAGGGACAATCAAATGTGAAAATGTCGAATTCACATGTGATTTTGTGACACAGACTTCATTTTCACATGTGTAAACATTGTTTCACATGTGAATAGGGACAATCAAATGTGGAATGTTGAATGTTATTGTTATATCACATGAAAGTGCAGTTTCATAAAAAGTCACATGTGAAATCTTCCATTTCACATGTGACTTTTGTAAGGGCGTGGCTGGTTAGTACACTTTGTTGCTGCATTGCTCGGAGCTGGAACTGTTAATTGGATGATCAAGCTTTTTTTTTTTTGGGAATCATCACCAAAATCATTCTACATGGGTATCTCTTGTGGATACCCATGTAGAAGGAATGATGTGTCAAAGGCAGCCAGTTTGCCACGCCCCTCTCTAAGCACATCAATGGCTTAAGACTTCCTCTAAATGACCCCCATGGTGGAAAGCTGACAGCCAGACAGCTGAGCGTTTAAATAGCTGGAGTGTGTTATAAAAAGACAGAGAGCACCTGGTAAAAGTCTATTAATCTTCAGGTGCTCGGAGGAGACATTCGTTATCAGAGCTCGGGAATTAAACATGAGCATGAATTCTTCACAGGCGCAATATAAAAGAGTGGGATAATTTTAGAAGGGATCACTCCACCTGTAATTTTAGCTCCCCTCAAAGGCCTCTCCGTCTCTGCCGTTTAGAACTAATCCTTTTTGGAATTTGAAAGCTGTGTTCTCCAATATGTATTCGCAAAGTGGATTAAAGAGACTCAATAGTTCAGGTTTTTTGTTTTTCCTGAGATTAAGTGAAACCTGCAAGAGTGATTAGATTTTCCAGCAAAAATGGAGAAACTTGAAAAGGCTAAAACCCCATGTAAATACTTGCTATTGTGCCAACGGCAATTGCGGTAAGAGCCGCAATTTTCATTTGAGTGTGAAGTGACAAATATTTGGCATCGCGCGAGTGTGACTAATCACGAAACAGGTTGGGAAACAAATGCTCGTTAATTAATATTGAACTTGGCTATCGTTCCGTATTTGTATCAGAAAATAAATCCTTCTGATCTGTGCATCTTTGAAATACGGTGCGTTTGCGGGAAGGAGATTTCACGGTGATGTTTTATGGCATTTTTTTGTTTGCGGATATCGCCACGTGGGAGTTGATTGATTATTCTGACCGTGGTCGCGACTGCTTTACACCGATTAGCCTTTGACCTCGCAGGTGAGAGATCACATCAACCGCTGAGAGGAATGTCGGTGGGAAACGGGACGGTCCTAATTTACTGTCCCATTATCACACTTCTGTCAGGAGGGCTGGAGGGAGGGGGGGGGGGAGGGAGGGAAGGCGAGACAGAGACATAAGGAGAAAGAGAAAAAAAAGGGATTAATCAACAAGGAAGAGAGGAGACAGACAGCAAAAAAGAGAGAGAAAACCATTGAGAAACGGAAAATTGTGCAATAATTCTGATGTTTATTTTATCTGAGGTGGCAGGTGTGCCGGGTCCGTAACCTTGCAGTGCTTCCCTAGCCCGTTCTAGCTGGCTGTGTGGCTAGCTTAGAGATAAGGCTGTAATGAAGCCGGATGGGAATAACACAGATCGCCAAAGGAAGCCTCCGGCCAGACAGCCGGACCCGACTGTTGCCTCCATCCCTCTATCCCCCACTCCCCCCTCCCTCCTTCTGCTACCCTTTGTCTCACCACATAAATTCCTTCCTTCATCCCTGTCCTGCTGGCTCTGTTTGTTTAGGGACTGTCAGTGGAGGGAAAATAAGTTGCACTGATTCCCGCTGGGTAGTCAAGCCACTGGAAGCCCCATGTTTGTCTTATCACACAGACTGGCTTCGTGGTGCGCTGCGTCTGGCAGGAAAGTTTCGGCAATCAAAAACTGTACGAGTTAACTTCAGAGTCAGAAGATAAAGTTTTACCTCGCGGCGGTATCTTTGCATCATTTGAGGATCGTAAAGAAGACGCGGAATCGCCGGCGGGCCATCCATCCGTTGAATGAGCACAATGTTTAAGAGCAGGGCATCTTCTCAGGAGTTTACAGTTTTTTTCTGCGCCCAAGGTTGTAGCTAATTGCAATGCACATAATGCTGCTTTGTGTGTTTAAGTGGAGCCTTGAAAATTGAAGGGTTAGGATTGAATGACCATGATGCATCAGCGGGATGTGACCATCATCTATTTGTGCTTTCATAAGAATATTTATTTCACTGTAAAAATGTAGGGCCCTTGTCTTTTTTTAGGCTGAATGGGATGCAGCAACAGTGTGGTACGTGCTTTATATACTTTATATATGGCAGACCTTTGCAAAAACCCAAACCATAAACTCAGACCTTTCACACCGGAGTATTAAACCCTGGTTCCCGGTGCCTCTTTTAAAATGAATGTTGCTGTTGGCAAACGTTGTCGGCTGCTGATTCAGATGAAAACACAGCTCGCAGCGACACTGTGCTAATAGCCTTATCTAATAAACTTAAAGCCTCATTAAAAACTCTGTTTTTCTTAATGAATGATTGTTGTAAACAGAAGTCCCCTCGTTCTGACAGTTTACACCCGAGCAGCAGCGAAGTGGGAAAACTCACCTGAAGTGCACGCGCCTCAATTTGTAAAGATTTCACTTAGTGTTCGTGTTTATTGGGGCAAATAAAGAGCCTTAAAACTTCTATTCCTTACAAAATATTGTCCAAAAGAATTTAGTATTGTATTTACTTGTCACACAGTTTATTGTTTTATTGCAGGAAATCATAGGCAGCCTGTCAGATGATATATATATGAGTTATTTTGCTGTATAGGCGTATAAAGTTGACTGTCTCAATTATCTCCCAGGGTTTTGAATAAGTTGAAATCTCTGCTTTTATTCATTTTTATTTATTTTTTAACTTTTCCAATTAGTGTAGAAAGCATCCTTCACAATGACCGTCTCCAAGTCGCTCCTCAAATAATACTCCAACCAGGAAGCTGAAGGCACTTACAAACAAGCCTTAGCACTCCTTACTCCCATTTAACACTCCCAAGTGTGCACAGATGTGATTGTTGATGTGCAACCATGTGTGGTGTGTGTGTGTGTGTGTGTGTGTGTGTGTGTTGTACTCTGTGTGTGTGTGCTGCTCGGTGTAGTAGGGTCTAACCGCCGAGGCACTGACAGGCACCATAGGTTTGAAAGCCGGCTGATAGGACGGTGTGGATGTATGCTGATGTTTTAGGGAGAATGGATTTCACATTAGTGCCCTTGTTTCCTCTCCCCTCCCCTCCTTCTCCCTCCCTCCCTCCCTCTCCCTCCCTCCCTCCCTCTCCCTCCCTCCATTCCTCTATCCCCTCTTTCTCTCTCCTCCTATTATTCTCATTCTGCACTAGAGGGCCGTCAGCGAACCCTGAATGCATTACGCTGTCTGCTCTATTGTTTGTGCTGTTTTCCGGTGTCTGTGTCCCACTCTCTCCCAATATTTGTTTTCATTAATCACAATGGGTGCCTGCTGTGGGTGTCTTGATGGCTTTTTTGGTCGTCTTTTGTTCCACAGCACAGCTTTTGTCTTTAGGCACTGGCTTTCTGCGTTTGTTTGCGAACACCCAGTGTGTGTTGGTGTGTGTGCGTGCTGGCGTTGCCCACGTACATGTGTGTTCTTGAGCGCGCAGAGGGATAGAAATGGAGATGAACCGAATATGAAGAAGCCTTCTCCTTCATCGTGCAAGTCTAGCAAGTCTGACCAAGGTGTTGAGGCAGGTTGGTTGATCTATAACAAGCCTTCACCAGATCGGTACCGTTGAGTAGATCTCCAACATACAGATTTAGAATGTAAACGGATGGATGAGAGTTGAGTACCGGATTGAGAACGGAACATGTGATTAGGGGTGGGCGATATGACTAAAAATCAATATCGTAATTATTTCAAACTTTTACCTCGATTACGATTAATGAACGATTATTTCATTTGTTTTGTTTTATTTTGAAATTTGTTTTATTTTGAAATTGACCGGATTCTCTATGCCGTTCCTGTGTCTGACTTCCTGTCCGGCTTGACACATTCGCTCGCGGCAGTATTGGGGAAAGTATTTGGCCCATTCATTCACGGGAAAGTGATGTTACGTCTGATGCGCGCACACACACACACACACACACACACACACACACACACACACTCACACAGGTTGCTTTGCTAACTGGCGCTTCTAGACGTTCCTCGTTCTTGTAGCCTAAATAACAATCGAAATGAACGATTTGGAAAATTTGCCACGATTACATCATTAAATCGCGATTACGATTATAAACACGTTTATCGCCCAGCCCTACATGTGATGGGCGCAAACGAAACATTTCCTCCGCTGCCACGCTTCCATTATTGACGGGCTCGTCGGTCGGTTTGTTTGGGCCCAGACGGGGGCTGCTTTTTATCCTGGCGGTGTTGCCATAAGGTGGATAAATAAATCATCTCTGAAGAAATATTAAAACTTCTCTGTTGTTTTTCCTCCCCTCCGCCTCATTTTCTGTCTTGCCTCGCATTCCCCCCCTCTCTCTCTCTCTCTCCATTCATCCCCTCATTTTTTCTCATTTTTGTCTCCCTCAAGCTCTGCCATTCTCTCGTCTCTCTGATGTGTAGTTCACAGGGTTTTTGCTCTCGTTTTTTGTTTCGTATAGCGGAGCTGTATTTCTGCACACACACACACACACACACACACACACACACACCATCCCTCCACGCATGAATGTATGGATTTGCCCCGCTGTTAAAATTTTCAGCTGCTCCACAGGATCAATTCCAATTAAATATCAAATAGGCCTTCTATTTTCTCGTCTTCTCCGGCTGCCCTGCAGCCTCCCAGCGGCATGTGGTCCAGCGTTTCTCTGCTCCTCTCTCTCTCTCTCTCCCCCTGACATTCCCTCACTCTCTCATCCATTCTTGTATCGCTCTTTCCAATCTACCTGTTCATACCGGGATCTTCTGAACTACGTGATGGAACTGGACCTTGTAGGGATCCATATTACGATGCTTTCTGCAATCCTCCAGCTCTGATTGGGGATGTAAGCCCACCAGAGGGAGATCGTATCGTGCGATTAGAGAACAACTGGTTCAATTGACTTCTATATAGTAGAAATGAAGAAATGCTGTCAGACACAAAAAGGAAAGGAAGATTTGTGCATTGATGGATAGAGGAAGCAACAGATACAAAAGGCAACTGCGCCATATTGACTGGACAGTGAAATTCTGTCTTCATTTACTTTCTATGACTTAAAGAAAAGCAGGGTTGAGTACATGGTGTCGGCTGCTCTATCATACAGTACACCTTTATTTTTTCACTTGTCAAGTTGAGTGTGTTGAGGTGTGTGTACACACTCATCCTTGAACCCGATTTCAGCATGTAGTATGTCTCAGATGCAGTGGCCACAGTGGACTCGGCAGTGTGGAACCCTTTTTTTATCTTACCCAAGGCATTCCTCCTGGGTTACTGTGTGTGTGTGTGTGTGTGTGTGTGTGTGTGTGTGTGTGTGTGACACACCTGCAGTGTGCCAGCGTGTATCAGCTAGAAGTAGAGCTGATAAGAGCTCTAGGGATATCTCTTTCCTCACACTCGTTCCCAAAGAGGACTTTTTTCTTCTTCCCAAGAACAGGCACTAAGCATTGAGGCGCTGACCTGATCACATCACTCAAGTAGGTACCAGTTGTCCTGGCTCGCCCCAAAACATCCAAAAATGTATCATATTGTTTTTTTTTATGTCATATTAGAATTTAATAAATAAATGTATTTATATGTTTTTTTAACAGTATTTTTATTGAGAAAAAGGATTATCATTACATGTCATTTCACTATAGAAACACTATTTTTATTTTTATATATATATACCCCTCCCCTGTCCCTACTGCCTTATTACAAAAATGAGAGAAGAGAAGAAAGTAAAATAAAATAATAATAAAGTAAAGAAATAAATTATACATGTATATACATATGCTAAATACACACATACACACACACATACATCATAAACTCTGCCTGGGCCGTCACACACAGTGACGTTGTTTAGTGGGTGAAGTAGTCAGGGCATCGTATTGTCCATCATCACACTAAGTCTGAGGGGAGGTTTTGAGATCAAGGGGTTCCAAGTTTTTATAAAGGTTTTAGTTGCTCCTGTAATAAAGTTTTGTATTTATATGTTTTTGTAGTTTTGACAACATAATCAAACGACTACTTCATTTGACGTAATCCACGTGGGACATGGCTGCAAATTCATCGCAAATTCATCGTCGACATTCTCTCTCC
Organism: Hoplostethus mediterraneus; assembly: GCA_034670385.1. Taxonomy (NCBI): domain Eukaryota; kingdom Metazoa; phylum Chordata; class Actinopteri; order Trachichthyiformes; family Trachichthyidae; genus Hoplostethus; species Hoplostethus mediterraneus. The sequence continues at coordinate 828,600 of JAXDDW010000060.1, forward strand.
TTCTAACCTGCGACGGCGATTCAATTGCCCCCCCCGCCCCATTGAAGAGAGGATGTCGTAAGCCGGGGAAAAGTTCTACGTCTTCTTTTGCACTCACGCTGTACAGTACGTGGCTGTGTAAAGTAAAGTAGTGGACGCTCACAAATCCCTCTGATTAAAAGAAATCCCTCCAAGCCTCTCCGAGAAAATCAGAGAGAGAGAGAGAGATAGAAGAAGGAGAGAGAGCACATGTGTTACATGACGCCTCATTGGACTGACCTGTGACTTCTCTCTCTCTCTCTCTCTCGCTCGCTCGCTCTCCTGGCACATCCTCAGCGCTAAGCCCCAATCATCAGACCTGCAGAGAATTAATGAATTATAAATCCCCCCTGGATACATTAACTAGATCCACTTCATATGCCAGCGCTACAATTACATCAATATACGCTTTGTGCATTTGTAAATGCCTATCATTTATTGATGTGATGTCATTACGTGAGCAATAACTGTCATGAATGAGTAATACGTGTCACCGCCGCCGTGTTGCCTAATCTTAAAATTGTTTCTAAAAAGGTGAGATTCGGCGGGATTGGGGAGTCGCCTCGTGGATAATAGATGAGGCGTCGTAAGCCGGGACGATGCTGCGTGACGCGTGACAGCATTGCTCTTCGTAGTTAATATGAAAACGTACCTAAGCATTTTCGACCAGATGATTCTTCTGCAAGCGCGCCATAAATCAAGGAGGTGGCATGCTAACAGACCGGTCGTTATCCGATCAGATATCCGATTGGCTGCTGCGCAATTGGAACAGTCGGCCCTGTACGTCCCGCCGTTATTCCTCAAAATACTTTCCACCGCTTTTAAAAAAATAATAACTTATCGACCATTAGGTGTTCGGCGCTCTCTACCCTTTTTAACGTTATACCACGTTGACTTCAGAGCAGCTCAGTTTGGTTTTAAGACATCCACCAGTGTGTTTAGAATCCCAGTGAGATTACATGTCTCTCTCTCTCTCTCTCTCTCTTTTGTCTCTCACTCCTCCCCTCTGATGCAGAAATCCATAGTGTTGTAAATGAAGCTGTGAGGATCGATGCTGCAGGCAGGGTAACGCCAGAGCTCTGCCACCCGAGTATTGCTACAATGATCTAGTGGTTAAAAAACACATTCACAAACAGAGAGGGGGGGGGGGGGGGATAGATCTGAGCCAACAAGCACGCCCACGTCGCTCTCGCCGGAGACATCATCAAATTAAACAACAACTATGATGTGTTTCTGCCCCCCCCACCACCAACACACTGTCTTCCTCCTTCTATTGACAAGAACTTCCACTGGGCTGGATTTATAATGGAAAACATGACATGATTCATTTGGAGTTCAAGATAAAGGCCAATTAGCCAAACAATTACTAGATAAATCTTGTTTGACAAAAGTTGACGTCAGGTCCTGGGAACTCATCCACTGGGAGACGTGCTGACAGCTGGAGGTAGAAAATGTGGCGGCGCAGAGGCTGACTTTGTCCCATCCGAACCAAACCATGACAACACGTTTTCTACTGTGAGTGAACTTTCAATTTTTATCGAAGGTTTTTCTTTGAACCAGAACCAAAACTTAACCGAGCCTAAATTGTTCTACTAGCTTAAACTTAACCGTTAGTGAAAACTAAGACTTTGTGTGATAACAATAAATAGGAAGCGGCAGCATCAATGCTACGTTAGCGGCCCGCAAGGCTACCTATGAACCTCGATGAAAGATTTCCTGGAAAATATATATATATTTGTTTTTTACTTTGTGAAGTTTATTTTCAGCCCTTCTTCTTATTCTTCTTCTTCTTCTTCTTCCACGTCGGTTTAAAGTGAATCTCCGTGTTGCCACAGCGGGTCCCTGGATTACAGAGGCTCCTCATCCCAACGGTAAACACGTATACTCACGCACAAACATGTCTGCCGGTGTGAATAATCCTTTGTGGGCAAACATCAGATGAAGACAGCTCCCGCCATCCCCGCGCACGGCAGCCGCAGGGTTAGAGCAATCTATTTACCTGTGGTCTGCCTCTAAACACACCTGTTTATCTTCATGTGTCTTACTTTCTCTCATCCACGTACACACACCTACACAAATACATATATATATTTACACGCAATCGTCCTTTATGCACGTACACACACCTACACAAATACATATATATATATTTACACGCAATCGTCCTTTACGCACGTACACACACCTACACAAATACATATATATATATATTTACACGCAATCGTCCTTTATGCACGTACACACACCTACACAAATACATATATATATATTTACACGCAATCGTCCTTTATGCACGTACACACACCTACACAAATACATATATATATATTTACACGCAATCGTCCTTTACGCACGTACACACACCTACACAAATACATATATATATATATTTACACGCAATCGTCCTTTACGCACGTACACACACCTACACAAATACATATATATATATTTACACGCATTCGTCCTTTACGCACGTACACACACCTACACAAATACATATATATATATTTACACGCAATCGTCCTTTACGCACGTACACACACCTACACAAATACATATATATATATTTACACGCAATCGTCCTTTATGCACGTACACACACCTACACAAATACATATATATATATTTACACGCAATCGTCCTTTATGCACGTACACACACCTACACAAATACATATATATATATTTACACGCAATCGTCCTTTACGCACGTACACACACCTACACAAATACATATATATATATTTACACGCAATCGTCCTTTATGCACGTACACACACCTACACAAATACATATATATATATTTACACGCAATCGTCCTTTACGCACGTACACACACCTACACAAATACATATATATATATTTACACGCAATCGTCCTTTACGCACGTACACACACCTACACAAATACATATATATATATTTACACGCAATCGTCCTTTATGCACGTACACACACCTACACAAATACATATATATATATATTTACACGCAATCGTCCTTTACGCACGTACACACACCTACACAAATACATATATATATATTTACACGCAATCGTCCTTTACGCACGTACACACACCTACACAAATACATATATATATATTTACACGCAATCGTCCTTTATGCACGTACACACACCTACACAAATACATATATATATATTTACACGCAATCGTCCTTTATGCACGTACACACACCTACACAAATACATATATATATATTTACACGCAATCGTCCTTAATGCCAGCTTGTGAGAGCTCTGTGTTCCTGCTGGGTACACAGCAGATTAGATCTCTATCAGCCCTCACCGCTACCAACATCAGCGTTGAGGCAAACAATACCCACCCACACACACACACACACACGTGCACACGCGAACAAATGGCCTACACTCACAGCAACTGTTCTCCCCGGCAGTCGGGCTGCGATCAGAGGCAGCGATCATGTAACCGCCGCAGCGAGAGGATGTGTGTTTTTCCACTGTCATCTCCACCGTTGCTCGCGGAGGTAAACAGCGGGGGGCCGAGGCCGCGAGCAGACCCTTATCACACCCAGCGCCCTATAGTGTCCACTAGCATACTGGGCATTATGAACACAAGGCTTTGACTCTGATCCTTGTCTCAGATCCACTGAGCGGCAGAGTCAACAGGCGATGCGAGCGGAGATAGCCGGTACTGGGGGAGTGTCAATAGGTCCGCTCGGCTCCGTGTAAAAAGCTCCGTTTGTTTGGCGAGGCTGATCCCACGCCGCCATTCATCTGGTCTCGGGCCTTTCTTTTCCGACGCCGTTATGGTTACCCTCAACCCCCCCCGAACGCGACAGATTACATCTGCTTTCAGGTTAACATCACGCCCACCGCCGGCGTATAAAACCCTCGTGGTCTCATCTCCGCGCTCGCTACCTTAATCGCACTCTCTCTCGCTCCGCCGCTCTCCCTCGTTTCAAGCGATACTCAACCTCTCCCGTGCCTCGCCGCCGACCCTGTTGATTAACATTTTTTTCCGAGGCAAACGCCTGTTGTTCCGATACACAGAGTGGCGAGCGCTTGAGATGTAATTAGAATTAAGGATATTGATCACGCGGGGCCAGGACGGTGGCGGTATAAATAATAGCTAGCATGAATAAGTGAAAGCGATAGGTGAGCTGCTGGTGATTTATGTGCGGACTCCCGTAGTCCGCGGCATAAATCACCAACAGCCATGTTCTTATTGAGTTATTAAGCCCCCTCTGTTGCAGCGGAGTAATGGCCAACTCTGTGTCTTCTGCTTGTCTAACTGGATCCATACAAGAACACCCGTGGACCTGAGCGAGCGAAGGCGTGCGCGTGCGTGACGCTGTATTTCACAGTCATCACATTTTAAATGACTTCACTTGCTATGCACACACACACACACACACACACACACACAGAAACGTATTGTGGGCTTGTATTTAGTGACTCGGTGACTCAACCCCGACAACCCCTGGTGATCTTTCCTTAAAGGACGTTGTGAACCCTTTAAGTCTTATTTCCAAGAGGTCGTATTTCCCAGAACCATTTTTGTTTGAGTGACTTTTGCGTGACTGCATCCTCTCCTCTCCTAGATCAGGATGGGGTTACACCTGTTAGACCTGTACACCTGAAACACACACACATTCTGATGCTTGATGCTTTTTGTGTTGTCTCATAGTAACTGCTGTAAGTACTTCTTCAGTCGAGACAGGTTGGGACCGGTTCATTGGGTTGGGTATGGGGGTGACGGGGGTGCTGCAGCTGATGAATCTGCTGGCCCTGCCACCATGGACACTAGCTTGCTAAAATTCAGGCTTTGTTGATTCAATTAAATGTGAATATACTCACATACTTTTATGTGAGGATATGATGAAGTATGCTATCATTTCACAGTCTAAGGTCAACAGGTTAGTTTGCACGACTCACGGACGGATAAACTCGTCTTTCTTGTGTTAGATACCATCGCCCTCTCTTTTCTCTCTCATCTCTTTCCTTTCTCTCCTTTCGTTTTTTTCTGACGTTGATTTTGTTTTAGGAAGAGACATGATGCCACGCGCTGTCATCACCATTAGCAACGTGAAATTCCCTGACTGTCAAGCGCCGTCGGCGAGAGGGCAGGACTAGATGGAGGAGGGATGGGACGGACGAACACAGATGCTGTCTTTATGTTTACTTTTGCCAAAAAAAAGGAAAAAAAGTGTTAGTTTTCTTCGTACACATATTCTAAGTCAAATATTTGTATTGCTCACAATTTCAAAAATGTTTGAACCCTATTTACCCACGTCTTCGAGAGCCCCTGTCCGTCAGGGCCCTCGGGATCCTTCTGACGTTAACGACAGCATAAAAGCGTTTTATATTAAACACATCACAGTGTTTTAAACATTCGCGACTGAAACAAACACTCGACTGTCTTGGTGCAAAGTCAACACCATAAACCAGGAGTGGGGGTGGGGGGGGGGACATTGACCCGGTGGAGGTTTAAAGCGGCGCCTTAGACTCTTGGCACTTCTTGGGCCAGGAGCTCATCTTTGCAGTTGGCAGGCGTCTTGTTAGTCCCTGCAGTGTGGGCTGCATCTTTCACACACTCCTCCTAAGTGACACTAAGCCTCAGCAACAGGGGAGGGTTTTTTTTTTTTAGCGGGGCCCATGAACAGCCATTACCCTGAGTCTCTTAAGTGCTGTCTGCGTGGTGCGCTGACAGATCTGTATCCCCCCTCTGCTACTGTTTCACAGGAGAGAGGAGATTTCATCCAACCTGATCAAGCAATGGGGGAGGAGGAGGGAGGACAAACAACGCTGCAGAAACCGCACATCACAAGCAAACACGCGCCGCGACAAAGAAGTGTGTGTGTGTGTGTGTCGTGCACGTGTGTGTGTGTGTGTTTCTTTGTGGTGATGTTATCTGTCTTTTGTATGAAGCACACACTCTCTCTCTCTCTGTTCTAAATAAACACAGCAGTGCAGGGCAGCTTAGGTCACGACTGCTCTCCACCATCTCAAATTCACTGTGTGTTGCAAAGGGCTGACACACACACACACACACACACACACATGCTCACGTGCATGCAGAAAGCTGCCTCCCCTCATCACGCTGGCTCTCTGGGGCTGTGCGGAGGAAAAAAAAAGACCTTTCATCAGACACACTCGGAGAGAAAATATTTTAGGCCAAGACGAGAACAACAGGGGCCGGGGAAATTGATTTTGATTTGAAAGTGACGGCAAATAATGGGGCTTGGAAACTGTCCCTGAATCTGAATCTGTTTTTCATTCCAGAATGTAAATGGCTGCATATCAAGACTTTCGAGGGGTAAACAGGTTTTGAATGAGAATTCCAACACACACACACACACAGGCGCACATGCACACACACACACACACACACACACACACACAC
>JAXDDW010000060.1:840000-950000 GCA_034670385.1 Hoplostethus mediterraneus
TCCTGGGTGCTTTTGGATGTGCGGTTGTCTGGAGTCTGGAGGACCCATGACCTTCGATTGACACCCAGTTTTCTGACACTGGGTTGCACATTTCGCTCCAAATTGCCTCGGTAATCTTCCAATTTTTTGATGCCCTTAATACATTCAAGACGTCCAGTACACAAGGCAGCAAAGGAGTAGCAAACTTCTTAATAACATTGCAAACAGGAAAACCATGGTCTCTAGAGGTGTCCTTACAGCCTTGTGAACAGTTATGTTTGGTGATAATAGTTTTTCTGACATCCTCAGACAAGCTCTTTTCTCTTCACCATGTTCACAGACAAAAGCAGAACACTCTGTTTTATCACTTTAAAAAGGACAATTGGTTCATTGCTACCATGTAGACACCTGCAACTTGTTATATTACACTGCAAATAACAATCTATTTCAGCCAGCAAAATGTAATTGAATTGTTCTAAAGGCTGCCAATCATCATCACTTTTCAATTTTGAAGTGAAATGATTTCAGAAAACATTCTATATCATCTGCATAGAATACAAAGGTGCCAATACTCTCGTCCAGGAACTGCAGCTGTGGACAAACTCTGCTGAGCAGAACAGGAGAAGTGTCCTGTAAAGGATGACTAATAGACCAGAGACAGGGAGCGAGGCCAGGCACAGAGACTTAACAGAGAAAACAGTGAATAGAATATTGTGTGAGAGAGAATGAACAGATTTGTATGGATGAGCTTGAATGCAACGAATTATGTTAGGCTTTGAATAGATTCCCCCAAACGAAGACTGCAGTGGGGGAGGATCGAGGAAGAGCGACGATTTGATTTTTTTGACACTGAATACTGTAGTTGTCTGTGGACACATTTTCAGTCTCCACATGCAGTTCATGTCATCTCTCTTTATCGGCTGAGAGCTGATGATGATGGTTAAAATCACTTGATGGATACACACAGCCTTCAATGTTAAAGTGTGACGGAGGATGTGTATGTGACTCTCACACACACACACACACACACACACACACACACACTCACTCACACCTCCCACATCAACTCCACCTCGGCGCCCCCCTCCAATATGCTCTCATTTTAGATAATGAAAGAAGTCTGGAGGGGGAAAGCAGAGATCACTGATCCACTCTAAGTGAAAACCTATACTCTAGTTAATGTGGATACCCTCAGGGGAAGAGGACTTCTAATTGATTAACGGTATTACCCGGTTAAGACTTGAACTCTCCTGTATAAGAACAGCTCAATATGGGCACCTCGAGCATTTGGGAGACCCGGCTAATGAACACTTCTATGCTGCAGCGTCTTGCTATGGACTGTACTGCAGGTGTTTATCTACCTGCAGTTACAGACACGCTCCACCGGGGGCAGTGTTGACTCAGGAATTTCATTTAAGCCCCAGACAGACTGGTTGACACGACTCTCTCTTTTGGAGCATGGAAAAAAAACCAAACATCACAGAATAACGCTGCAGCACAGAGCAGGTTTAAAGGTGCATTCGCTTTTTTGTCCACTTTGGCTGGGAGTGGATTCGGGCGCAGGTGTGTGTGTTGTGGTGATTCTTATGTTCAAGGGTAAAACCTTGCGAGGACACAATGCTGGATGTGACGAATGCCGTTTCAAATCACGGCAGGTTCAAAATCGAAATTACAATTGAATGCCTTTGATTCAGTTCAAAGATGAAGGTGATGAAGATCCTTTTTTGGGGGTTTACATAGTTTTCTGTAATATTGCATAATCAAAGCTCCGGGGTCCCGACGTTTCACTCACTTTGGATGGATGTTAAGCTTTAAATGTATTCTTTTCACTTCCCCGCAGTGTTGACACAGAGGCTGCAATGATTAATAAGACTCGTCCTCCTTTGAAGATGCTCATGCAACCACCCTCATCACACTGAAACGAGGCGCCACAGTTCAAAAATGCTCTTTGATCTTCCAGTGTTACTCTAAAACACAATACGGTGACTTTCAGACGTGGAAGACCCGGACAGAGAGAGAGAGAGAGAGAGAGAGAGAGAGAGTCTTTGGGGGATGACTTTGTCCCGCTGAATCCAGCGGTGCCATTTTGCATCAACCAGGAGGGGGTTAGGAACGTTGGGAAAGTGTTGTGTGTACAGAGCTGGACCTGTATGTAAATAGAAGTTCAGCCGAGGCGTTCAGGGACCCCCCCGGGGGAGAGGTATACGTCCTCGGGGCGTCATTGCAAATGCCGCTTTGAATGTCGAAAATTACCTTGAGTTTTTTTTCCAGAGCGTTCTGCACGGTCAACTCAAACTCTTTGAAGAGAGAGCCTTCCGAATGCACACACACACACACACACACACACACACACACAACACAAACACACCGTAAATGTGATTTTTTTTCTTTTTTTTCGTACGACTACACGTTCCTAGAGGGTTTCACTTTGAATGCAGAAAGAGACCGTCAAGGTGAAAATGCATTCCTCGTTTTTTGTCCGCAGCCTCTTACATCCATTAACCCGTTCCGATTTAAAGGAACAGAATTTCAGCTCGCATTTAAAAAAAAAAAAAAACAAAACAGTCCCGCTGCTACCTATGAAGCCGCGGGTGCTATTTCGTGTTGGCGTTGTCACGGCGCGATGTTATGACAGCGCCCAGATGAACTTTTGCACACCAATTCCCCGGTCGGGTTTTAAGCTCGGCCACGGGACCGTGCCCTCTTGTTTTATGGGCTTGTAGATTGCTGGGAAACACATCAATCTCCTGCAGGGGCGCGATGCCGCATGTCTTTCCCCTCCGCGCCGCGTGACCCCATTGCCCTTCCTCTCGTTTCCACTGGGTTGCTCATCTCTGGTTTTTGGACCTCCGCTGCCCTGGTTATTAAAGAGCGCTGGGCGATATCCACCCCCCGTCACCCCTTACTTTCCGCCTGCCCTCACTCTCTTTGTTTCTCTTCCTCCACTCTTCCTTCTCTCTCTCTCTCTCTCTCTCTCTCTCTCTCTCTCGCTCTCTGCTCATTCACCTGGAATAGCAAAGGGGATTGCTGTTGTTCTTTTCCTGCAACTGCTGCCGCCTTCTCCAAGCGTTGCACCTCCAGGACACAGAAACTGCCAATATATCCACCAAGTACACACCTACAATCATGGGTCGAGGTGTCAGGTGTAAAACAACTCTTCAAAAAGTAATTTGAACTTTTGAAAAAGAAAGAAAATTACGCAAAAGTATTTTTTTCGCTTTTTTGATTCGATTTTGCTTGTTTAGCAGAAGGTGAAATTTTCTCGCCTACCTATGTTGAATGCACTTATTGTAAGTCGCTTTGGATAAAAGCTAAATGACTGTAATGTAATGTAATGTAATCTTGGTAAGAGCCAGGTTGGAGCAAATACGTGGTTAGGATTGTTCCTTTCTGAAGCTTTACTTTCTACTTTTCACCACCCCATGCCTGCAAAATATTGGTGTTACCAATGGTTTCCAACGTTTTCATTAATTGGAATCTATTTGTGACTCCCATCAGTGATCATAGTCCCATTTCTTTGTTCTTGTTCCATCAATAAAACCTGAGGGCGGCAGGTTAGCCCCCGAGGTAGCGAGGTTGACTGATGACTGACAGAGTACCTGTTTGTTCCCCGCGGCACTTGTATGTATTCCAGTTAACTAGTGACACCATTAGCGGCGCCATTTCTTTCCCCTCTGGTAGGTTAAAGCTCAACTGTTAGCTAGATAAAGAATAGTTGCGACATTTCTGAAAAGGATATTTGTAGGGTTGTGCGTTGCGTGGCGTGTGTTTGTGTCTATCTAGAACGACTTGCGGAAAGACAAATTGCAATTACCTGGTGTAAACTGTCCAGCGCCTGTCATTTTCCTGCATCTCTACCAAAGAGGAGGATCCTCTCCAGTGCTAATTGCTTCCCTCCTAACCCCCTGACGTTTGGTTGAATAGAACAGCTTTTGATTTTATAAGCCCCACAGTGTCATTGCCATCAGATTAAGCAAAAGATTGCTTAAGCTCAGCCGTTGGCAAACCTTCTGCTCTCTGGAGCTCGCTCGCTTTCTGTCAGTACCTTTTAATGAACACCCTCCTGTCCTAATAGAGTCCTCCAGTACTCCCATCAATTCAGCCGCTCTTAACCCCACCTCCCTGTTCTCCCCCTCCTCCTCCTCCTCTTCTTTCTCCGTCTCTCTCTTACTCTCTCTACTGTTTTAATTGCTTGAAGGTCAATGACAATAATGTGACAACTTATTAGAGGCCCCATCTGATGCCGCTGATTTCATACCTCACTTTGCCACAGCACTTGGTTTCCAGGCAATTACTGAGCATGCTATTTATTAATTTCGCGGTTCACGGAGCATCACACACTATAAATAGTGAAGGATGGTAAGCGCGGTCGTTCACAATGTCGGTAGCGTGCTCTTGATTTTGAGTGAGATCCTCCGGGCGGGAAGGAGTCCTGCCTCTTTCGGGCCTTTCACACTGCAGGTAATATTGGTTAACTGACCAATTTTTGGTCTCGAAAACATTTCATTACTGTAATTACACAGAAAAAAAGCAGCTTTGGCGATCCCTTCTTTCACATCCAGAGCGATCACTTTATCTCCCGGTAGCTGACGCCACCAATGTCAATGCAAGTGTTATACAGCATCTGACAGTCCCAATTATGTGTTATTTCCATGCAGCCAGTAAGACAAGAGACGAGAGAGAGAATACCGTCGCTCCGGAGCTCGCCATGTTGTTCTTTCTGAAACTCTCTCTTTCTCCAGCTGCCAGAGAAACGTGTCTCCGTGTTATGGAAATCATTTACACCTGTCAAGGCGAGAGTTCTGTGTGCTTGGGAAACAATCCAGTGAATTAGACAAACCGATGCAAACACTCAGCCAGGAGCTTCACTTTCACCTTCTGCTAAACAAGCAAAATATATGGTTGATGTCGTCCGGAAAAAAATAATTTTGCATAATTTTCTTTCTTTTTCAAAAGTTCGAATTACTTTATTTTATTTTTTTTGAAGAGTTGTGCCTAATCAGAATCACCTGGTATATGGGAAAAAAATGGTCAGTACTTCTACTTTCTACTTCTACTTTTTACACCCCTGATTGTAGGTGTGTACTTGGTGGATATATTGGGAAAAAATAATTTTGCATAATTTTCTTTCTTTTTCAAAAGTTCAAATTACTTTTTATTTTTTTTTTTTTGTAGAGTTGTGCCAATTAGAATCACCTGGTATATGGGATGGGTGGAGGAAAAACATGGTCAGTACAGTACTACTTTCTACTTCTACTTTTTACACCCCTGATTGTAGGTGTGTACTTGGTGGATATATTGGGGAAAAAAATAATTTTTGCGTAATTATCTTTCTTTCTTTTCAAAAGTTCAAATTACTTTATTTTATTTTTTTAAAGCGGCTGTCAGATGTCATATCTTATGAATTATCAAGTGTAAATAAATGTGTTGGTTTTTTTTCCGCCCCCACAAAGAATCCTCAAATTCTCATTCCAGACAGCCTACGGCGTTCCTCTTTTCAAGTTGCACCACACATGAGTGGCTCTCTCACATCTTGCTGTGTACTCGTGCTCATGCTTCCTGCCTGAAGGTGTTTGCCTGTCTGAAATATTATACTCTGTCTGTCATCGTTGCCTCGTTATCATTTTTTTTGGGGGGGGAGCCGCGGCATGGAAATGTATTCTTGAATTTGCACCGCTGTATATTGGACAAACCCGTCCTTCACAATAATACACAGAGGGGTTGTTGACCTGTGGGGTTTTCATCTCCCAGGCATGTTCTTCAAATCAGCTTTCCAATAACGCTGGCCAAAGTAAATCAAGCATCAAGTCAGTGAAAGAGTTTCTGCATATCTCCAGTCAGGATTCATGTTTTTTTTTCTTTACTTTATTACAGCATGTGTATACAACATGCAGGTACAGCGTCCAACACACAGGTGCATCAATCAGGCCTACGAGCACTCAGTGTGTTGACAGCGTGTTGGGAGACACTTGTGGTTCCAAATCCCACTTTAATGGCTTTCCGTATGAGGCTGTATATCTGGGGGTGTTAAAGTCCTGCCCGAGGGCGTGTGTGTGTGTGTGTGTGTGGAGGTGCTTTGGTGTGTGTTTTTTGTCACATATAGTCTCAGCTGTAAAAGTCCTCTCTGCCAGAAGCTTTCCTGATTGAGAAGGTGGCTTTTTTTTTTGCTTTTTTTTTTTACGGTCCGGAGCTCGCTGAACTTTTACGAGAGCGGCGGCGGCGGCGGGTTCCTGCGGTCCCCGTGGCTCCCCGCTGAAATATCATGTTTGTTTATCTCTGGAGAGAATTTATTCTGCTGATTCATTGCCTGGCACTCCTGCAACGGCTGAAGGAATTCGATTTTCTCTTTTATTTATTCGCTTCATTTTTCCTCCCCAGTGGAAGAGCGGTCTCTTGTGTGATACCGCAGGAAAACCTTCCTTCCTCTCTCGTCGCCTTGGTCCCCTGTGAAATGAGATTAGAGAGAGAAAGGAAGAAGAAAGATAGAGGACAAGGGACATAATAGAGTTATTATTCATTGTAATCTCGGTTCTCCTGTTGTTGCACCCCCCCCCCCCCCTCCTTCAAAATAGCCTATTACATACATGTCAATATAACAGTTCATCAAAACGATCATGTTAGAACTGCACAATTTCACAATCTTTGGCAAATACTGTAATAGTACATATTTACTACACTATACATGATGAGATAAATACTTGGCTGTTACTGGGCGGGGGTTGAAGCATATAATTCAGAAGTATTGTGCAATATATTACAATTACAGAGGTGGTACCAGGCAGAGCGTATACCCCTACTACCGTGAACGATCTATTCCCACTTATTATGGAGGTTTACGATTTGAGACGGTGATGACTTGATGTGATCTCAAATTCATTAAAAATGACATTGAGAAATGATAAACTGCTGTGAAATTGTGTGTGCACGTGTGTGTGTGTGTGTGTGTGTGTTGAGTATGTGTGTGTGGTGTGTGTGTGTGTGTATGCATCCCAACCGGTGCAGGTCATCCATGCTGAATGGCTGTGGAGGGGGTGTTAGTCTAGCTGTGAAGTGGCTCACAGACCTGTGAAATAAAATAAGTAAAGGATGCTAAAGCAGGTGGCCCGCTGTGATTTATCATGCAAACACATTTCAAACACAGGCTTCTCTAAATCTCTCTGTCCGGGTTCTGTCAGACCCGGGGATACCGGAGCAGGCTTGCACGTGGAATCGATATCACCGGTTTGGTTCAGCGGCATGACAAGCCCAAAGCGGCGGTGTCAGGGCTGCAGGGGGGGGGGGGAGAAGGACACACCTTTGCCATTTCTTTTTCCACTCTTCTTGCAGTTTTTTCGCACATCCAATGTGCAATCGGCTTGACGTGCAACCACTCGGCGTCACACACAAGGGACAGGCCCTTAAAAGAGGGAGAAGAAGAAACCCCTTCGCCTGACACTCCTCTGGCAACGTAGGGTCGCTTTATATCCAGGTCACAGGGTTTCTGCATGTCTCCTTGCTCGAGCTCAACTCCACAGAGAGCCGGAGCAGGACTGCACCGTAGGGGATGAAGCAAGCGTGAGACAGGCTTCATGTGGAAATGGAACAGTAAATGTTTCTATGCCAGGATTTGTGTTTCATATTTAATTGTTTTCTGCCGTCTAAGGCAGGAGTAAAACAAGCTAATCCTCGTGTTCTCTGGAGTTTTTGGAGCAGCAGGAACTCAGAGAATTTTGGCTCTCGTTGTTCGTTTCAGTTACAAAACCAATTTCAGTTCTGAAATGCTTCTTAAATAGATGTTTACACTATGGTATTAGTAATAATAGTGGATATTTGCTCTGTATTTATTCTTTCTTTATTTTGGCAGGGTCAGAAACATTTGTGCTTTGTTATTTTCATATGTTTTTCTGGGAAATTGCATAAATGAGATCCCAAAAGTAGGAAAGCAAAAGTGTTTTATTCGAGGAATACTTCTAAAAGATGATCAGCTCTTCGATGATGTTCCTATAATGGAAGGGAACCTGCACAGTGCTCAGTTTCACTTTTTGCTGCTCAACTTGTTCCTGTTTTTTTTTGTTCTTTGTTCCATTGTGAATCTAATGGTGGTTATTTATTGTACTGTGAGTCAGCTACCTGTGGCTGGACTATAATTGTCCCCTAGGGGCACTTACACTGTTTCAGCTTGGTAAATGCTTTGTGCCTGTAAGCCTATTGTGAATTATATCAAAGGAAATTAGATTAAAGCAATTGAATTTTCATGGTAAATTACTCTTTACCCCTAAAATGACCCGCTCAATGAGAGTACAGAGCCACCGCTATCATACCTATTTTTACAAATGGACTGGAGAGAGAGAGGTGAGATGATGGAAATGATGAGCGCGGTATATGAGGCGGGTGTCCTTTCTCACAGCTGACAGCGTAGGTTTTTTTATTTTTTTTTTTTTAATTTGACAACTTTTTCAAACTGTACAGTCGTCATAAAGTTCTATTTAAAAGCGTTTGGTTTGTTTGTCTCGCGACCAAGTGGCGGTAATGGATGCTTCACTTGATCAGCGAGCGACACGAGAAAATAATACGCCATGAAAGTGACTTTTCATTTACTGGCAGCACAGATAACCACGTTACACGCTAAAGACAAGAAAAGCAGAAGGAGGAAATTAAGGGTTGTTTTCTCTGATCGCCGTATATCGAATCTGCATGACTTTGTATAATATAGTCTATAAAGGCAACAATATTCATAAAGTGACAGCTGAATCATATTTTCCTTCATCGGGCATCAACATTAATTTGACTTCAGGGTAAAGTGTCCCAGTTTTTGGGCATGAGGGGACGAAGGAAGAGAGAGGAGGGGGGTAAAAAAAAAGAGAGAAAGCATTACTGGCATCCCTGCTGAGTTGTGATCATGTCTCCAGGCTTCTGATTGGATAATTGAAGTTAGCGATATCTGTTCTCATCAAGTCTAATTTGGTGTTATTAGCCAAATTAGAAAGCGAGGCCTCGACTGGAAGGGGAGGACGGATGACGGGGTTTCCTTTTATGCTGAATGAGAATTGCGATCGGAGGATTTGATACACAGTTACACTCAAGATTAACTTTTAAGATTAAGATTAATTTAAGATTAACTCTTGAGATTAACATAAAAAAGGCTCTTTTCATGCTTTTCCTTTCCTTACTTACAAGACAATTTAAAGGGTAATTCAAGGGATTTTTCAACCTGGCCTCTATATATGGCCTCTTCATAGACCACCTTTGTCGGAGTTGAGAGTTGAGAGTTCTTGGAAATATGACAAAGGTGGTCTATGAAAGCAAGAGGGTTGACTTGTTGCAAGAAGAGGATGGTGTAAACAATCGTCCTCTTCCTGCAACAAGTGAACCCTCTCGCTATAGACTACCTTTGTCCACCGTCCATTTCAGAGCAGGACTTCTCCTTGAGCTAGACTTTAGTTTTCTGGTTAAAAAAGGTCAATTTCTGTAGCGATCCTTTCAGTAATGTTGACACACGAATAACAATCTGAGCCTGTCAGTGGCAAAAACAAGCACTTTTAGTGGACGTACTTTGACCTCTATGTCCAATCAGATTACGTTGAAGCCATTGAGCCCGTTTCACGACTGCCGGCTGAGCCGATCTACCTGAGCAACTCCGAAACCTTTGGGATCTACTTTGTGGTATGATAGGTGATTTTGTGGACATAGAGGCCAGGTTGAATATCCTGGAATCACCCTTTAAATACTCTCTGCCTGCTCTTTCACCCTCCTTCCTCGTCTGCAGTGTGATACTCTGACACAGGTGTGTGTCCGAGATCACGAGCATTTGACATCTCGGTGAAAAACACAAGACTAATTACCTCCTGAAATAATTTAACGTCAGCCCCCCCCCACCCCCACACCGGTTGTGCGTGAGGGTGGCTCGCCCTCAGCAGGACAGCTGAACAGGCCTGGCCCTCTGCTGGGAGATTCATCTCTGTCAGCTTAGATAAACCTGCCGGCCGTCACAGCGCTGGCACACACACACACACACACACACACACAGTTTCTGGACCCAAAAAAAACAGCCTGATGAAGCTGTCCTGTCTTTGCCTCCCCTGGAAAAGACAGGAGGCTTAAATGAACACGAGCTTTCATTACCGCTCCCCTTCCAGCACTTAGGAGATGCATCTGTTTGGGGGTTTTTAGCAAATCACCTTTATCCTCCGCAGGCCTAACCAGCTGTCATCGCTCTCTGCTCCTGAACCTGTCAGGCTCGGGGGGGGGGGAGGGGAATAGGATTTTGATGTATATTATTTGATGAGAGTAAATATGCCATATATGTATTACATGTGCCACTGGAGGATTTTCATATCGCAAAATGTCAATCAGGAAAGGGAGTCGCTCTTCTCATTCTGTCTGTTTACATTATCTTCATTGTGTTTCATGCGTTGGCGACTGCATAGCGTGAGTCCACTTAAAACGTGCTGAAGTGATTGTGCAGTAACAAGAGAGCGAGCGCATTTAATAAACATCTACATTTGCAAAAACTGTAAACACATCACGTCTTCCTGGCGTCGCTAGCCTGCTTCGTGAATCTGCTCCAATATAACGACACGCTGGCAGTAACAGTGACATCACTCGTCAGACGCCAGAGGCAGGGATACTGGAATGATTGATAGTCAACCCATCCACACAGCAGATCACTCAAACAAACGCGTATGTAGGGCGGGGGGGGGGGGTGTCCTTGCGGTCCAATCAAACGTCACCCTGACGTGGCATGCTAGTAGCTGCTTAAAACCAGCCATGCTTTGCAGATGAACGCTCGAAACTCGACATCACGTCCTGCAAAAATGACTTCCTTCAGCACGGCCATGCGCTATATTCGTATTAACGCGAACGCTGGCTGAACTAGACGAAATGGTCCAATCGGCGTTCCATCGTTCCGTTCAACAGTGACTGATGTGACACAGCGTCGCACTTGCACTTGACTCGAGTTGTGGCGGCCGGCTGGCCAGCAGCCACATAATGGACATCAGAAATTGACTGTATTTGCCCTGCCAACTGCCCAACTGCCCTGAATTGAGTGTATTTGTACAGCAGATAAAAAGAAAAGTAAGTAGGGGTCATTCTTGTCCCTCACTAATCGAGGTTCTCGACTCCTGTCCCGAAAACATTTTTCCAAACATGAACTGCTTACTTCGGGCACTCATTACTCTTCCGATAACAAGCTGCACAGTTGAGCGCTTGTTTTCCACTGTTACACGGATCAAAACAAGCAACAGGGCAACTATGCGCACAGGTCGGCTGAACAGTTTATCTCTTCTTTCATTTGAAAAGGACCTAACAGACAATTTGGATTATGATGAAATTATTTCATTGTTCAAGACCAAGCCCCGCCGTCTTGCACCGTGATAGTGTGGTATGTACATTGCTCCTACAGTTTGCTGACAGATACTATAAGTCATACTCATGTTTTTTATGTATTGTGCTTTTTGATGGGCAGCAGTCATTTTTGAAATGGGACCTGCTGGTGCAGCCTATTGTGTTCTTGGCTGAGGGATTGTGAATGTAATGATAGTTTATACTGTAAATGAAGCTAAACTTTGTTGATGTCACACTTTGCTGTATTGTTTGATATATAATTCTTATGCAAGTGGAACACAAGTGACATTGCTTTTATGCAACAGTTGTGCTTATTGTGGCATTAAAAGAAGAAATAATGTTGCAGCTCGCCTCCGCCACCTTATTTCTTGAAACTATCACATGTTGCTAAAACCAGTAGCCTGCTATCGATACAATGCATAGTAGGCAAATACTCTGAATAATGTTTTAATGAGATGTTAACATAAGAGTAAAAAAAACTGTGATGGTTGATCTACAGATCACTTTGGTTCTTGCACACATTATATCCCACAGGCCCACCTAAATCAATATTTCTGGCTACGCTACTGACACACACACACACACACACTTGTTAAAGGACATCAATGGCTCGTCACCAGCTTTATTTGACCTGCTCAAAGCTTCTCTTTGATCACATCCTACTAGCACGGTGGCTATGCAAGATTATTTAAGGATCATAGCTTAAAGGCCTTTAGACTGCTGAATCATCCTCCTGAAGTCAAGGGCTCATGCAGCATTGGTGTCAAGACTCCTTTGATCTCGCGTAATGACTATCTGTTGCACTTTTGAAAGGATGCTATAAGGTCATATACAATGCATATACAGTCTCATGTAAAGACGATGCTGTGTTGTGCGTGCATATACTGCATGTGTGTGTGTCTGCTGTGTGTGAATTCGAGTTGTGCATAAGACGTGCTGGCTCTTACAGCCAAGCGAGCAAAGAAATTAACTTGTTAGGGACACGGCGATAGGCAAGCAGAGGTGCAGACAAGTAGTGTTTGTGATTTGATGGGCATGAAATACAGACAAACAGCAGTCTCGGTGATTGCCCCCGCTTGCGCCTTTGTTTTGAGAGCAACGGACATAAAGGGCAAGATTGAAAAGCATCACTGTTTAAAATTGTCTACGCAGGCTTCGGCTTTTGTTTCTGATTGATGGAGCGAGAAATTCAGACATGGAGATTTAACATTGTTTTGAGGGAAGGAGACAGCCATTCTTCTCATTTAGAAGATTTTTTGTTTTTGCTCCCTCTTTGTGTCCTTCTCCCTCTATTTACTTTCTCTGTATGTCTCTCTCTCTCCCTCTTTCACACTTTTTGTCTTAGATCCATTTCTTTAAAGGTCAGACGGACTGCCAGGTCTTTCTAGTTACCGAGACTTTCGTCAGGTTTTTTGTTTTTTTTACAATTCTGGCGGATGAAAACGTGGAGCCGTGACATTGTGATCACTTTGTTTTTCTCAGAAAGCGCTCCTCTCTGCTGTCCTTGGGACTTTTATTTCACAATAATCCAGTCTCCAACAAACTTTTCCTCTCTCAGATCGAGTTATACGACACCGTAGGTATACCAGTACCGCTCTGTCTGTCTGAGCAAGAACACAGTGTGCTGCAAGCTTTCTGATATCGTTGTGTTCAGGTTAACAAAGGTAATCACCCTTGTTCACAATTGCCTTTGTCTCAGTTACATCTAGCGACATTATTTGATATGTGACGATGTGTGTTTCAGTCTTTTTGCAGGATACCTGTGAAAGTTCAGCGGCTCAAAGCAACAACCCGGCTTATATTTCACGACACAGGAGAGTTTCCCCCCCAGCAGAGTAAGAATGAATCCACTCCTTGGCATGTAAATGCTAAAGGATGCCGGACACTCGCCGCGAGACTCAATCTCAGCTCTGAAATTGAATTCCTATACTGTGTGAATGAGTCAAACAGCTTTGGGCAGGTGTCATTCAAATTCCCAGCCGGATGTAGAGAGAGCTGGAGAGCTTGAAATAACACCGAGAGTCAAACACAGGCTTATTCACCTGCCCCTCACCTCTTCATCCATTTATCGCCCTTTCTCTTTTCAAAGCCGTTGTCAACCCAGGACCCTCTTCTTCTTATCCCACATATTAATCCCTTCATGAAAAGCACACAGAAGAAAAAAAGGAATTGAGAGAGTGAAGGATGATAGAATCCTAAAGCTTTAAAGCGAACGGTACTACAGTATCGAGGTGGTGTAGAATGAGCTCCATTATTGCTCTCAGGGCTCAAATTGAAAACATTACTGCTCCCATTCACAGTCCTCAGACACAGAGGATGGTCTTTATTTCCAATCTCAGTCTCCTTTCTGGTTGAAGGAGTGCCCGCTGTGTGTGTGTGTGTGCGTGCATGTGTGTGTGTGTCAATGTCAGTGTCGGTGTCAGTCATTTGGAACACATACTGAATGCAAGATGGTGGATGTGTGCGGTGTGTGTGATGTTAACGACAGAGAAACACACAGCGAGAGGGCTTTGTCCCCATAAGTGTGTGTGTGTGTCTCAATAAAGTCATCACTGCTGGAGCTGTGTGAATAGGTGACCCCCCCCCACCTACCCACTCACAGATGGAGACCCCCGGAGCATTTCTAACGACTTCACATCGCCAAAAGCTGTAGCGTCGGCTGCTGCCGGTGTTGAGGAGTTGACGTTGGCGAGCCAGGGCAGCATCGGTATGCGTCGCGTTTATACTGAAAAGGGAAATGAATGCAGTCTCAACGTACCTACAAGGACTCGCATGAATAAAGGAAGCGAGTCCTCATATCCCTTCGCTTTCAGGTTTCAGCTTTTTCCACAGCTTCACACACAAAGGCCTGCAAATTTCAACACAAGACATTTGATTTTGTATTAGCAGCAAGGTTGGCATGTAACGTCATGTTCTTCATTCTATTGTGTGGAATAGTTTATTGTATTTCATCCAAGGCTTTAGGTTATTTATACAATAATACCTACAGTTGCCACTCTTTAATATATTAAATGTACTTGTCTGTCTATGTTTAGAACATGACCTAATCTATATATATATATTTATTTATTTTATTATTTATTTATTTTTTCTTCTGCTGTAGTATGTGCCAACCTGTCTCATGGCTCATTTCTGAGAGGCTGTTTACCTAAAAGCAATTCTGTGGAAGTGGAAAGGTCACACCTCTCCCCCTCCCCTCCCGTTTTTTTTTCCGGGGGAGGCTGCCAGATTGCTTCAGCCTTTTTAGCAGGGCAAGATGACAGACAGACAGACAAGGTGCTGACAAGGTCACAGCCAGGAAAACAGATCCATGATGGAAACACTTGCTTTAAGGGAAGACGCCATTAGAAACCTAAGGTTTACGATACTCCCTCTACAGCTCCATTATCAAGGAATCTAATAGTCATATTAGTATAAGGAAATAAAGACTAAATGGTGTCCCTAGTGATCGCTGAGCCGGACCTGTGTATGGTTCATGGACTAGGTGTTAGCTAGGTTTAGCTAATGCACTTGGGTAGTGGGAAATGCTACACAGAAATAAGATTGTGTAAGAAAAATACTTTTGTATTGTATTGTTATTGTAATGTACTTACTATTTGGCAGAGCAATGTATTCATGCACACACACATGCACATCAAATGTTTGCATGTTCAGAAGACTTCACACACACACACACACATACATGTACTTACCTACTGGGTGGCAAGTGGGGCAGGGAGGCTGCTCAGAGGTCAAAGCGTGGCTGCTTCCATCTCCAGTAGTGCTCAATACTACTGAAGCTGCTCAAATGCACCTGACTGCCCAAGTATATGTACCTATGTGCTCCATCTCCACTTGTGAAAAGAGAAAACCTCCACTCGTTGAAATCCTTGCAACTTTCATTATTATTGCTCTGATGGTAATTGTACGGATCTAAGCATGCGGAAGTTTTCTCTTTTCTCTGTGGACTTATTGAACTTCTGTAGCATTTTGTCCAGGTGAGTGGTATTCTATAGTCATTCATACAGTATATTGTAAAAGTGAAACCATACATAAAATACACGTGTAGATATTAGATCTAAAATTTGCACTTTACCTCCAAAACTGGATAGGCACTTCTCAAACTTGACATCTCACCTGAACCCCCGCAAAACCTCTTTGTGACATTGCCATCACATTTGTCACTCCTCCAATCCCAGACCGCAGGTAAGGTAGTTATCATCATTTTCAAATCCTTCATGCTTGTCTGGTAGTCACTGAGGGGGCTGAGGGAGGCACTTCCTTAATGGCGCGGTAGCACAAACACAGGTTCTGAAGGGTAATGCCCCTCCGATTGACAGCGTGAATGGAAGGTGCGCGCCCGGGAAGAAAGGCTAATTGGGCTGAATGGGAGATTTGCATTCAAGAATGGCAAAGGTGTCGCATCGCCTAATCGCTTTTCATCCGAGAGACAAAGTGGGCAAGCACTTCCCAGGCAAGGTTAAATGACGCTGTTAAGTGGACCACTGCGTGTCATCAACAGGAAAAGGCCTCGATTCTCCGCCGTGCTTCCTGTCAGGTTGAGACTGTGCCCTGAAATGTGCTCAGACGCGATGGAACTGAAGTTAAACGTAAAAGAGTACATTACATTATATTACAGTCATTTAGCAGACGCTTTTATCCAAAGCGACTTACAATAAGTGCATTAAACATAGGTAGGTAGAGAACTACTAGTCACCAGAAATCGTAAGTGCATTTCCTTCCTAAACAAGCAACTAAGAGCAGAACTAGTGTCAAGGTAAGAGTGCAATAAGTTAGCAACCTACTTTATCTTAAACAAATGAGACAAATAAGAGAATCAAATAAACAAGAGCTAAGACAAATAAGTATCAAATAAACAAGAGCCAATAAACAAGAGTTCAGACATAATTGAGTAGTTCTCTGAAGTTGAAAAGATCCAATCCAATCCAATCTAGAATGAAGGTGTCTCACGGTCAGCACAGCTACAATAAAGAAAATTGCATCATGCATTGCCGTGAGAACAGCAAAGTTAGAGGGGTTTCATCACTTATCACTCACTACTAATTATCCAATAGTTAGACTTCTCCTTGTAAGGTTGGCTGCATCCAACAATGAAAAATGATGTGAACCGCTATCTGTGGGCAGTGGCGGAGAAACCTTTGAAAACACTTCCTAAGAGAAAGATCCTCTTTTATTGTCCTGCTTTCTTGCCTCTGTGATGTTTCGGGGCTTAAGGCGACATCGCTCACTCGCACAACAGAGGTAGTGAAAGGGCTGAACAGATGTGTCTGGTGGAAGAAAAAAAAAACAGAGGGAGAAAACTGACAAAAAGATAGACGATGAGATGAGATGGGTGAAAGAGATAGATAAAGACAGAGAGAGATTGCAAAACGGAAGAGAGGACGAAAGGAGAAGTGGCACCATGCCAGTACATCGCCTTACCTTGTTATCTTCATCCAACACGACTCGAGATTGATCTGCACATCTAACAGCATGTATCAAATGCAGTAGAATTCAGCCGTCTCGCCGATGCACGTCACCTACAAGCCTATACGTTGTGTATGTATGTTCGTAGCGTGTTATACTTGATGCATGGTTGGTTCATAAGGTCGCAAGAGTCTGAACAGGAAATCAATCCATCTTGCTCATACTCTATCTTCATCTTTCATCTCAATCTTCTTGAGAGGTTTTAGGTGTTTAGGTGTGTTTTCATGGCAGAAAATGTGCTGATTGAATTAGAAGCATTTCCAATGGACTGATTGGACTGATGGAGGTAAAGCCTTCCGCTACATGAATTTTGTACGCATCATACTGCATCATATTTTATGATTAAAGATATTTTGGGAAATGTAGAAAGAATTGCAAAGAAATCCAATATTTCTTCAACTTGCGTCACAATGCGGTTTCACAAGGTAGCGGTATTATTTCGACGGTTCCATTTACTCCAACTGAGATTAGAAGAAATGTAACCTAAACTGTCACAACATCCGTAGTCACTGCCGTGAATGTGATTCTGTAATGTTTGTGCACATACATTAGAGGAGGCAGGTACGGAGCGTGATGTTAATATACAGTAATGTTAGAGTGCATTAACATTAACATTAGTTTAGCGACAACGTCAAACCCTGTTTACTGTGAGAGAGTTTAAGGTCAGTGAACATTTAGTATCTTCAGGATGAGAACAACAACATTTTTTAATGTGTTTTAATGTGTTTTTATTGCGCATGTCAACGCTTGTTAGAAAATGTAAATGTGTTGCGCAACATGTCATGTTTTAAGTTTGAAAGGGAAGCGTGAATATGTTGAGGGCCTCCCCCGCTTTCTGATAATAAAAAAACACGGCCACCTAGCTGTCTGCTTTATCTATCACAATGCTCTCTCAAGGTTATCTCAAATATATACGACACAAAGTGCTCCTACCCGGCGAATAAAGTGTGGAAGCAGAAAAAGAACCCGAAACCATCAGTCACCAATTCTATTTCCCAGCTCTGGGAGGTGGTACAGCCGGAGGGGGAGGAACGCTGACTTACACACCTCCACTTAGCCCCAGCTGAGGGCCCCCCGCCACCCCTGAGATAGAGTTACCACAGGGGGCCACTTGGAGGCTAAACGCCCTTCTCCAACAGACCCCTCAGGGCCCCATTGTACATTCGTCCCTCAGTGGGAACTCTTGCCACTGCAATCTCCAGCCAATCACCTTCCCCAGAGACAGTCTCATTTGTGTAGGACCCTGGGTGAACTTTATATGTGCAGCGAAAGTCACACTCCTGAGGACTCGCTCGATAGAGACTGTTGGATTGTTTACCCGTCTGCAAAAAAAAAGAAGGCAAAGTATGATCGTCTGTCGGAGCTGTCTGAGCTAGAAGACGATCAAACCTGAGTTTAAAGGCGACGCCGTGTTCCTATCAAAATGTTTGTTTATGATACCGCAGAAGATGGGGAAGAGCGTCATGACCCGACTCGTCTCACTTGTGCCAATTCGAGGCGGTGTTCTACTTTCTCCGACTCCCTCCCTCCTCCCCGGGGTTGTTTGTCTTCGGGAATGCGAGATCTAGTCGGCGGCGCCGTGGGTGGAACGTTCTGAGGCGTTGTTATCTTTCTCGCGGGGAACGCGGCTTTGTGAAGGAATGCGGCCGTCAGACGGGCGGCTTTGCCTTTTTAAAAGCAATCAGGCCTCGCAGGCTGCGCACCCCGCGGCCTCGGCGAAAGGCCAAATCTATGTGCCTTCACCCAGAGATAGGCTCTCGAGGCAGGGGATGGATCACGCCTATCAACCCTTCCCCTCCTTGCGCCGGGCTCATACCGGTGATAACACCTACTGTATGCCCTCAAAGCCCAGGACGGGAATAGCCGCATCCGAAGCATCATGAAAGACAATTTACCAGCCTTTCTTTGCATTCGACTTCCTTATCACGAGCTGACGGGAAGTCTTTTTCTGTGTCAACTCGTCTCTGCTTCTGTCTGCAGGGAAAACAAACTAAGGTAAACAGCGACGGCTTAAACTCCTTTATTGCAGAAGATCTGGGCGCTCGTCATTTTTCGGATACACGACTCGATGTTATTCACATCACAGTAGTTGACTCGGGAGCACTGAGAGACTTGAAGGTCAGCGAGGAAAGGTCAAACGCATCTATTCTCTTTTCAATCATCCTGTCATGTTCAGCAACACGCCCTGTCAAACTCTATACATGCAATATCCTGACTGAGTGACTGTGATAGGCCATGATGCTCTCTGGTTTCCTACGGCGTATCATGTGAAGGGATTCATCTTCTACCAAATACGAATGTGGCCTGTCAGTATGGACAGTAAATGTATGTGAACAGCATATTTTCGTGTGGATTTAAGGTTCAAAAGGCTGTCGGAGATCCGGTCGAACACAACGTTTCCGCGGGGATCTGTGCTGTTTCATCTCCTTCCTGTCTGTTTTTTTTTTTTTTTTCCCCCAGACGGCAGGGTCTCCGACTGTCTGTCTGTCTGTCTGTCTGTCTGTCTGTCTGTCTGTGCGGGGGAAGACACAACAGAGCAACGCCGTCAGTGTCACTCCACCAACGCTCCCTCACGGACTCGATGACTAACTAGGTTACGATGGATCACAGCTCAGCGGGAATCCTTTTATATTTCTCCGTGCGACTATCCCTTCATCTCTCTCTAGCGTGACACACACACACATGCGCACGTCTCACACACTCAACACACTCAACACAGTCGCCCCCAAATAAACCAGACTAGCACGTTACGAAACGAGAAATTATTTGATTAGAACCCCCGCGGTACTATTGCCATTATGTTTTCTCACATCGTATGAATGTAAAACAACACATTTCACGGAGGAGGGCCGCGACTCATGAATTGCAAGCGCTCCTGACAGGCTGAGCAGTCCTCAGGGTACGCTGTGTACAAATAGGATATGAGGGTCCCCGGCGATGCGCTCCACCGTGTTCGCTAAGATAAGCATTGCGGCCGGGGCTGAGCTGCAGGCCCTGGCGCCGGCGTGTAAAAAGGTTAGCGAAAGTCGCCGAGCTCGCGGCGGCGTGGGTGACACGGAGTAATACGAGTGTTGTGACATTCTCCTGTTTTTTTTTTGTTGTTTTTTTTTTTTAAGCGAGGCCACGAAAAAGGAAGATATGGTCTGTCAGCACGGACGCAGATTGGCTGCTGGATGCTAATGGTGGGAGGCTGTGGATACGTGGCGGCTCTGAACTCAACGCTCCCAATTTGCATGAAGTAGTTTGTATTCCAAAGTGGTTTGTTAAAGAATATGCGGGTAAGAGATCAATGTGTGTGTGTGTGTGTGTGTGTGTGTCGCCCACACACAAGCTTATATGCAACAGAGCATTTCCTACCACCCTTCCCTTCTTCTTATTGCTAACCTCGATATTTTTCCCTCCGCCTGTATCTCCTCTGCACACCAGAAACAGATGTCCGAGCCTGACCTGCCTCCATTAGCCTGTGCTCCTCCGGGGTATAACTCAGTGCTGCCCCAGCCTCCGGACATCAGGCCCACCTCCCCCCCCACCCTCCATCCTTCTGCCCAGACATGGGGGCTCACCAAAGCAGGACTCAGAGTCTGTGACGGCAGGGCAACCAGCCAAGAGTGGCTCTATCTCCCTATAACTCCTGCTTGGAGGTGGAGGGAGTGTGAGCTGGACTCTGCCCATCCCTCTCGTGTAAGTGGTCATTAAAGAGCCCCGGCTGACAGTGCTCTCCTCTATGAGTAGTGGTGGAGATGTCCTGTTCGCTGCACTAGCTACTCCACTGAACTCCGCGAGGTTCAGTGTAATGGTGTCTGCTGGTTAGCAACTGATCCATCTGTCACTGTGTGAGTGTGTTAGCTATCATCATGTTCTGCAGGCCTGTGCCGCGGAAGAGAGTGTCATCCCTTCACTGACAGCGCTGGTCTGTTGGCTTTTTGGGGATCGGGCTTTTGTACAGGAACACAAATTGGGATTCAGCGAGAAGATAGACGAAGAAGGAGAGAGTTCAAGTCCTCGTCGTTACCCTGGCATTTTGCTGTGGTAGTTTCTTATCCTCGGTGTGTGACACCTTTTGTGCTAGTGTTGAGTGTGACGCTACGGGACAAAGCCAGGTGGCAGGATAACCACGGGGCAATCGCAGAGCTTTGACTGTGAATGTGAGCTAACACGTTTGAATTGGCCTCACCCTGGAAGCATGATTAGCCTCGTTATATCGACTCCTGGCTTCAAGAACAACTTTGCGGTATTGTATCGCGGTTTGGGAAACGGAAGTCATCAAAGCTGTTATGTCCCATTTTCAGTTTTGACGTCAGGCTCCAACATGCTCTGTAGTCCGGGGCAGCACCAATCAGGTGTCACTATTTTCCCTCGACCACATAAGCATCAATAATGATGAGACGTCATTTGATTACTATGATTACTATGGTACTATTATCCTTAGAGTTAACGGGAGATGTGATTTTATACCCATCAACCACAGCGTAATGTTCTATTTCTTTTTTTCCGTCCTTCGATTCCACTGAATTGTTCTCGCTCCAGGTATTCCAGTAAATGGTGAATAAATTACTCGCCGACACCCAGAAGCTTTTATGGTTTTTCATTGTTATTCATTCGGCATGGTTCTGGCTTTTATTTATCTATCTTTATTTTATGTTGGAAAATCATGGCAGATAATCTTCGGAGCTGGCGTAGGAGAATTAAGCTGCGTGGGGTTTGCCTCGGTTTGCTTTCCCCTTCCTTTTTTTTTTTCCCACCTTCCCTTCTGCCCCCTCGCTCTCCCAGTCCAATCTGCCCCATTCATCAGATGGGAAGCGATAAGCTCGGGGAGAGCGCAAGCAGAGGCACTATGTCAGCCGAGCTCCCTATGTGACCGCGTTATATTCCAGTAACTGGCTCATATATGTCACAACATTTGGTACATATTTTTCAGCATCTTCCTCTTGTGTGTGTGTGTGTGTGTGTGTGTGTGTGTAGACTCCACAACAAGACGTAGCACCGCTAGTCATCATCGGACACAATGGACTGCCCTTAAGCAGGTGTGGTGCACAAGGACATATGTGTCTGAAGAGTGTGCATGCACAGTATGTGGGTGTGAAGAAGGGAGAGGGAGGAAGATAAAGACAGACTATCTCTCTATTCTCCATGTTAAATTTGGACATTCAGTGAATCAAACGGGGGGGCCTTCACTCTTGAGTGGGGAGAAAATGAATTGCCTTCATCCTTTCATTATACACTATCGAGCTTTCATCCTTTTATTTATCTACCTGGAAGAGCATTCATGTGTCACTTTGCCTTACCCTTGGAGACTAGCACAAAGACAATGGTTCCAGTGCAGCATTTCCTCCCGTTCTGTCTCTGCTCAGCAAAACATGACGGAACAAATGAACCAATTAAGTGTGCCGGTGGCTGCGCGGTCCCTCGGGAGGAATCTAAGGCGCTGAGACGGCCTGATTAGCACACAGGTAGGCCTGACTGGATACAGCCGGCTAGGATGACTGGGAGCCAGAAAACCTCCCCCAAGTAATGGGAACATATGCCACTCAGTGGTATGTACCTGTGAATATACTCTTTTTTTGCCTTTGGCATTTCGATTGTTGTTGATTGGTGACAAGGTTTGTGTGTGTGTGTGTGTGTGTGTGTGTGTGTGTGTGTGTGTGTGTGTGCGCGCATCTGTTCATTTGTTCGTTCATGTGTGTGTGTGTGTTTTCTTTCATTGGTTTGCCTTAAGTTATAGTTCACAAGGTGGCAATGTGTGTGTGTGCGTCATACTAGTGCTGCGAACAGACTTGTGTAGGTAGATGGGTAATTGCATTTTGTGCCAGAGAAACCTCAACCAACAAGTCACCTCCATGAGTGACTCCAGGAAGGCAGTCGAGGACTGTTTAAGCCACTCTAACTTTATTTCCATCGACCCCAAGCGCCTCTAGAACACCTAGATGGATTCCCACTTGACTGTAAACAAGAATGATCAGTTAATACCTGGAGTATTGATCCGACTTGACCCTCTAATATTGAATCTTTTTGTAGACACCGTTCAATCTTTCTGTTATCATACACTCGCAGATAGGAGAGTGAAGTTCAACATCAACTCATGAACTCTCCACGACCGAGGGAGAGAAAATAATTTTCAAAGTTCAGATTCACGAGGCACATTTTCCAGTCGACGTCTGAGATTCACCAGAAATATCTATGTTCGGTAAATGCTGAAGTTGCACCCACAGTGGCTAGTTTTGTGATTTTTGAAAGTTCATTTGAACCTCGTGGAGGTCATCTCAATTGCATTTTCGCTGAGCTGCACACAATGTCATGGAGGGAGTCATCCTGGTCTTTGATACACAGCATGCTGAATGGGTGACTATGTTGCCTCAGTGGTTCAATATAAGCATTTCTCACTCAGCTCTGTTATGGACCCTCTCTGTCCTCTCATATTTTCCTGCTTTTCTGACATTCTGACATTTCCCGTCTCCCGCCATTCCAACAGGATCTGCAGTTTCCGGTCCTGGGGGGGGGGGGGGGGGGGGGGGGGGGAGAACGCAACATACAAAACCTCTTCATCTCAGAGGCAATTTTGAGGCACCTTGTCCCCCATGGTCAATCTGTCACGATGTGAAGTGCCAGGAGGTGTCCTTGGGGCTGACCACTGGTCATTGCTCTCCCTGACAGAGAGAGAGAGAGAGAGAGAGGGGAGGAGTGGTGATGGGGGGAGGAGGAGGCGGCGGCGGGGGGGCAGCAGAGAGAGAGAATGAACCTGACAAAGGCCCTGAAACAGATCCGTCCCACTCAGCAGAGCCCAGGGAGTATGCAGCCAGGCTGTCAGCACCTCTCATTAGTCAAAGGCAGCCTCCCCGACAATGTGACACTGATTACTGAAAGCCCTGATTCAGACTTTCTCTCCTTCTCTGTGTAGCCGCAAACATCGTCAGCTAAAGCCGCATGCACGTGTGCACACACACACACACACACACACACACACACACACACACACATTTCAATCCACTTTCTTTTCCCCCCAAAATGCTTGAAGTGCATTTCATTTCATTTAACAATTCCCCTCCCATCTCCAGGGGGACTAAAGCCTTCATTAAAAAGAGCGATAAAGGGCAAACGGGTATCTTCCGTCTCTATTTAAAATCTATTTATTGATTTTCACAGGGTGTAAATAAATATTAAATGGCATTATTGCACATGGAGGCTTTCACACTGGCAGGAGTGGCGGAATTAGAGGGGATGAAGTGTAGTATTCATTTAGAGTTTATCATTTTTATCGATCCGGCTGACATGTCTCAGTGCTGAGGAAGATCTGATTGCTCTTACTTAATCATCTCGCAGAGTTGAAGGGAGGGTAGGAAGAAGGAATCGTGTCGGGGGGGTGGCGGAGAGAGGGGGAGGGAGATAGAAATTGTCTCCAAGTACCAATTAGAAGAGTGTCAGTGTTGGCTCGCTATAAAAACCCAAGCCTCCCACTCCCCTTATTGTCACTGGCACCACATAGAGACCATAGTTTCCTCGAATTAGTGTCACAGCCTGATACAAAAACCTGCAGTACAACATGCATTGGATTGTGGAGTCTAGAGCCAAATGCATTCATCATAGTGATATTTATATTTATATTCCTCTGGATTTTCACTACAGCAAAAAAAGAGAAAATGCATCCAAAAAAAAAAGCATTTTCACTCTTCATTTTAATCATTCATCATCATCAATCAATAAGAAGATGCCCTGCTGAATGTCTGTGATCCATATTGAAAGAGAAGAAAACAAGGCAGTGCAGGTCCGGGGTTATGAAGGTTGAAATATCGGCCAGATGAAATATAAATGTCCGCTGATAATCGAAATGTAAGATGACTTTATTTGGAGAATAACCTTAGGTGGCCTCTCTACACTCCATGCCCTTGAACCACAATGAAGGCACTTACTCTCGATGACCATTTATATTTAATGATCAGTCATTAGTTAACTGGAATTCCAATCTGGCAAATCATAATTATTTTATGTCTTTTGTTGAAATGCAGACAGATAAAAAATGTTAAGCTGCGAGCAACGGGCGCAAGACATCTGGGGGTTCGGGCTGACCACTCCATTTGTCCATTTGCACCATTGTAAACCCTGAGGCTAGCTAGCCTGCGCATGTGGTCAACGTGAATATTTCATTGAAGAATATTTCCCTAACCTTAGAACGCTTCATTAAAACCTGTTTGACAGAGTTTAGCAGACATGGGATGAATTTCAATCTGTGCTGCTTGAAAAGCTTCTATTGTTTTTTTTAGTTCCCCTCATGATACCAGGCTGTAATTGTTTAGTCTGTCCCCGCATGCCTTTTCACACTGTATTTTGGGGCTAATCTTTCCTCTTTTTTCTTTTTCAAAAATAATCCCTTTTCAAAGCTGCCACAATAATAACTATGCACCTCTTTCCTGGTTTGACCACACACTGTATAAACAGTGATGATGTGTAGCCCACTGTATTGCTAGCTCCTCCACAGTATTTGCTCCATGCTTTATTTATTCAAATGTGAGAAATAAAACATCAGAATA
Source organism: Hoplostethus mediterraneus (assembly GCA_034670385.1). NCBI lineage: Eukaryota > Metazoa > Chordata > Actinopteri > Trachichthyiformes > Trachichthyidae > Hoplostethus > Hoplostethus mediterraneus. Next base: position 865,293 of record JAXDDW010000060.1, read on the forward strand.
ATATCAGAAGAAGAGGTGAAGCAAAAAACTCTATGTTGGCTGAGAATCAACCCAAATCTTTCAATGATACATGTGAACAAAATAATGTTCAAACAGCACATGCACGTTAAATTCACATTACATGACAGTCATTTAGCAGATGCTTTTACCCGCAGCAACTTACACATTGTTGACACTATGTGGGGATCGAACCCACAACCCTGAGAGTCTCATGTTCTGCAGACAGAGCTGTCTTTTACTGTTTCACATTTTTGTAACGGTTGACTTTGCTGATCCAGTGCAATGTTTAGCATCTTTCTGATAAATTTCATTCTGATTTTGATCTTTGTATAAGCTGTGTACTGCAAACAAGTGTTGTTTTCAAATGAATGAAATACACTATTTCGCAGTGAGTCCCATCCTGCACATGAGCAATAAATATGCAGTTGACTTTTTTTTGCACCTCCTTTAGTTTGTAAATGTATGTGTGAGATGTATGAGACTCCTTTCTTTAGGCTTGAATAGAAGGATATGTATCTTCTCACTCCCCGCAATATATTTGATATTGTGTCAAGTTTTACCTCAGCCAAACGTTTTATCACTGTATCACACAGAAGAATCTCGGTTGACATCCTTAAGCTGTAGAGTAAACATAATTCCTCTAACCTCGTGGAAGCCAAAGCCATCAGCTGCTGCTTCCTATGATCAGTATGCTGCTGTCGAGATGAAACCAATGGTAGTGTGCAAAAGGGACTCATAACCCCCCTTAGAAGTGGAGTTCCAAGGAGACGAGACTAGCGGGTTTTCTGCAACCCAGCTGTGCGGGAGAAATGAGGGCCGATGAGGTGGGAAACTCCCCTGCCTGTTAAGGCCTTTTCATATGGAAGCTCTGAGGACAGGCGGCAGGGAGCTTGACCTCTGTGAGGAGACCCTGCTAAGGGTGTCCACTCTGCCCTTCTAGCACCGACGCTGCTGTTAGCCTGGCCAGGCAGCAGAGGATTAAAGGGAATTTGTAGGGAGTCCTCGGCTCTGTGAGTCTGACTTCTTTACTCTGTTTCCTAGTTTGTACCACCTGTAGACTTGCTCGGGGGAACCTGGTCTTGTGTGCGTTTGATTGATCCACGTGGCATTCTGACCTTGAAGGGCTCCATAGGTTCCACTCTTTATTAGAGAGCCTGCAGCTAGCTCTCACTAAAAGCCAGGAGTATTTCCCTTTAACTCTCCTGTGTCTCAGCCTTCTTGACCAGAATGCTAAGCAATTCCTCCTCAGCCTTCTCTATTTATCCACACTTAACCCTTTGACCGATTGGCAAGCTGTTTGTCAATCTGCCCTCAGAGTGATGCACATGCAATGCAGTATGCCTCTCATTAGAGTGTTGTTATTCTAAGTCCAAAGCATCACACATTACCTACTTGTCAGTATACAGGGGGTATGTTATGTATCACAGGCTGCAATCCTCCCTCCTCACTATCTGGGTTCTAACAAGGCCAGGATAGCAGCCAGATTGACAGCTGCTGGGGCATTTCAACAGGCTTGGTGTTAAACTGCTAAACTCAGAGGAGGCATATGAATGATTGGCTGCCAAACCACACAGAAAACAAAGCCACTGCCCTGACTGTCATAGTTGTCCAACTGACCATACGCCTTCACAGAGAAGGAAAAAAGCAATTTTGAAACCGTCTATTGACTTTATTTCTCACTACAGACTACTTTTATTTGATGTTTATATCACGGTGCAGCATTGCTTTCTACATTTATGTTTGTGTGTTTGTTTCCAGCATGATTCCAGAAGCAAGCTTATACTGTGCTCTATATGTCTATGTCTGTGTCTGTGTCTATGTCTGTGTCTATGTCTATGTCTGTGTCTATGTCTATGTCTATGTCTATGTCTATGTCTGTGTCTATGTCTATGTCTAAGAGCATGGTTGTCTTAATAGTGGTTAAAGATGTTCTTCGAAGAAAGAGATGAAAGACAGATGTCAGAGATGAAAAGAGAAATATTACCATCTCTGCTACTTCACTGGTTGTAATATACATTATATTATATTATATTATATTATATTATATTATATTATATTATATTATATTATATTATATTGTGACTTAAATAGTAATTCATATTGCACTAGCTTCCTAAAACCCTATTACAGAGGCTTTAGTTCATTGGTGTACATCGTATTGCCTGTGGTTGATTTCAAAACTACCTTCTACATAGATCTCAGTGTGTATTGAACAAAACCGATTTTGAACAACACTAACACAGTAACCCCAGGCTCAATATGAGAGCCACTCTGTGTACATGAATGACATTGTCTCATCCATACATACGGGTAACATACACCTCTATGCTGACAACACACTCCTCTACTGTTCTATATAACTGGCGTTTGAAAAAACTACAGCTTATCTTCAATGACTTCAAAACACTCTTATCAGTCGCATTTTATTTTTTACTGAATGATGATAAAACTAAATATGTGTTATTCAAAGTCAGAAACATTAATTACAGTGACTTACAGATCAGAACTCTTAAGCAATTAAATAAAATATGTTTTACTTAATCTTTTAATTTAATCTGATACAATGATATGATTCAATTTGATTTGATTCAGTGCCATGAAGAGCAATGCAGAGTTTATCAATTATGGTGTCCTCATTTTGACCCTAGTTGCGACTCATTGTAATGAACAAAACCAATTATAGTAGCAAACATGTCATCACCCATGCATGATGCAGCCATTGTTTGGGCCTCTCTCATTACACTTGAAATTGTTTCAAGTGTAATGCTTATATATCTCCTCCCCACCAAAGGTCTGAACCATCATAATATTAAACTTGCGCTGTGATTCAGAGGCCTATAAAGCATGTCTATGATTATCAAATGAAATAAACAAAGTACAAAGCTTCTGCTCGAAGCTTCTTCGTCAGCGTGTTCACTGTTGTTTTTTCAAAAAGTTCTAACTTCTTTTGTAGTATATTCCCCGTGGTGTGCCACAGTGGTGTCTCCTTTGTAAACAGTGATTGGCTGAATTGTGTTAAGTGATTATATTTGAACAAGACCTGACACTCGGGGACCCTCGTAGCGCCGCCGAGCTAGCTAAGCTGCGCCCATTGAAAATAAATAATGCCTTGTCAATATTATCAATGTATGAGAAATGCATGCGTATACCAAACTAGAAGAACGATGCATCTCACTACTGTGTTGCAGTATTTGGAAAATTGCAGTTATGGATCATAGGAGGGCGCTACTTTGTCTGTTTATTTGTTTATGTGTCAGATACAGGGAGACAACCTCTCCCCTGGCTATATAAGGTGCATCCATGTCATACTGACTTTGAAAAAGTCTTTGTCACACTAGATTCTCAGACCAGTGGTCTATTCTTTTGAATTCCTGTCACACTCATGTGGTGAGAGGAAATGGTTCCAAAGCAAATGTCTTTTTAGTGTCCAGCTACTGATATAAATAAATGAAATAAAAAGACACCACAGATTACTTTAATCCAATTGGGTGAATTGAGTGTAAGAGTTACCTGTCTGTTCACATGTATGTATGTATGTATAAAATATAAGCATGATGCTTTGGTTGTGATAGGGCAATTCATGAATCAGATTAAGAACCTGATTCACTTTAAATGGGAATGTTTCATTGATGATTGTGACTTTCTCTTAGTTGTTTTTCTCTGACCCTGAATGAGAGTCTGGTGTTCATGAGGAATAAGAGAGACCACTGACTGTGAAAGGATTCTTGATGATGATTTTTCCCATATCTTCCTAAACTATCCTAAACTCCTGACATTACTTTCCTAGTCATATTTTTCTTTTTGCATCATCTATTATTGCTTTTTAGGTAAATGAGACATGAAAGCAAATGCTGAATTTATCAATACTGTAATTTCTAATATAGTCTGGTACATATAAAGCATGGTGAGTAGATTCTGATATGTGCGCACTGAAGCTATGGTGTAATTGGCCAGACATTTTCTCTGTCCTCCAAAAACACAGAGTGGATGTACGAAACACCATTTGTCAATGCACATTGCATCTCTGCTGTTACATTTCCAAATGAAAGCCCAGTATGTGGCAGTGGGCTCATTTCAACAGAAGACGGTAACAGGCTTTGTTAATTGGATTTGGCCAGGTTCTCCGCCGTGAAGCTTCGTCAACATTCAATATGACCGGAAAATATTGGGCCAGAATTACGCTGTGCACACACTCCGTGGCTTATAACTAATGGTTGCTTTTAAAGGGAGACTTCCTCAATTTACGAACAACGTGAAATTTCAAAATTGTCATGGAAGCTCAGTTACCTCCACAGTGCTACCACACGGTGCTTTAAGTGAAAACCTTCTGTATGGAGGCTGCAGCTGTACCAGTTGAAGAAGTCGTAACGATAGCTTGGATTAACTCTCTACAGGTGAAAATCACAATGAATTTGAAGTTCGGATTACAAGTAGTTTGATATCTGTAGTTCAGTAGAGGTATGACATCAGGACATTTGGAATCATAGATATTGGATATAAATCAACAAATGTGATCGCAGATAAAAAAACAAAACAGTGGTGTGTGTTTTCTAATGATGATCTTCATGAGGTTTCACATCAAACCTTTGACCCGTCAAAACAATATTTCGTGCAGCGTGGCGAGCAGGTTGCCGGCTGGTCAGAGGGTATAGAAACCACATGGTCACTAACATTACTAGAAGATATAACCATAACTCTCCATGCACTGTATCTCAGACGTCATCAGATAAACACGATGCTCACACAAACTGACTCCAGCACAGCTCCAGTCCAAAATACAGTATATCTAATATACTATAATTCTGCATGGCTACCACACACACACACACACACACACACACACACACACACACACACTTAGCGTGTTACAGTATTAGCGGCTGAACCGGGATATTCCTGCCTGACTGCGACGAGAGAACGGCATTCATTGGGACTGTCGTATGATTGGATTGAGGCAGACCTAAGCACAGCTCGAGCCGCACTTATCAGCCGCCTGGCAGATAGGACTTGTCATACTGCCTGTCAGATCTGATGAGGGGGACCATGGGCCTCACAATGGAGCTCAAATGCAATCTCCTCCTCTGCAGCTGCATGGCCTGCCTCAGGGACACGCTTATTAGACTTTGTAAACAGCCACATGTGAGCACTAAACTGTAAGAGCTACTGTCATGCGGGCTGCCTCCGTCAACTAGCTAGCCAAGACTGGGAACTATTCTATAGGACACTACTGCTGTATTAAAGGGGTTTACAAGCAACCAAGGACTAAAGTGAATGGTGCTGCTATTGAAAGAACATGTGTGGCCAGGGGATGTCTTCAAGAAGCTTACATGTGTATTGACCTTTTGACTGCGTTTCATATAAGACGTCAGTGAATAATAGGTTTCATCATCCTTAGTTACATGTTCAAAAAGTGGAGCTTCTGCATGGATTTTACCCAGAAGTATCTTTAAAAAGCTTCAGAACACGGAATACTAGAAGTGAAAATTGAGGAAAGTGCAGTGCTTTAATTTTCGCAGGTTGCCTAGCAGGGAAGCGTTCTGACACGGCCTTGCCATCCGGTACCCCCGTCCTGTCTACAAAGGAAATAATGAGGCACGGCATTAGAAATTGATGCATCCAGAATGCTGGACTGATTATCCTTTATTAGCCTGTTCCTGCTCTTGGTAACTCACTGCTCTCTGCACAGGTATGGAGTCCCCTTAGCTGGATGGCAAGGCTATTGTGCTATTGCTTTTTTTTTTTTGTCCTCGCTTCCCTGTCTCAGTCTCACTCCCTCATTTAATCTAATCTTTCGTTTCTTGTTCTCTGATTATAGCCCTTTCACCAAAAAAAAAAAAGCCTCCCGGTCCCCCAGAAGTAATGCTATTTAAACAAGGGGATATGCATGCAGGAGCGCCGGAGGAGGCCCGGGGACGTTTAATATCTGGTGGAGTACAAAGGAGGAAGGAGAAAGAGACCTGGCTGACAGGAGGAGTCGCTCCCTTCTTTTTTTTATTTTTCTTCTGCGGAGCTCACAGCCTCTGTTCTGCCTTCCCGAGATCATTAATTTCTCCAAAAGAGATCTCCCCGGGTGAGACTCATTCACATGCAGATGGCACTATTCCTCTGGAGCCTCTATCGCTCTTGCCTCTCTTTTCCATCGGCCCCATTAAGCTCTCTCTCTCTCTCTCTCTCTCTCTCTCTCTCTCTCTCTCTCTCTCTCTCTCTCTCTCTCTCTTTCACACTCTCTCTCGCACTGTGTCGCTCGGTCCTACATTCAGCAAAGCGGTTAGCTCGGCAGCCTTAGGTGACATAGCGCTCATATTTCAGCACTGGGGGAGAGAACAGGAGTAATGCAATGTGCCGCTATGGATACATTACATGAGAATTTGTCTCTTTTATAAAAGCGAGCGAGGCCGGGGAGGGCGTCACTTAGTGATACAGGCGTTTATCTAAGGAGATCATTTCTCTTCTCTGTCCTCTGTTACCCTCTAACAAAAACCCTCTCCTCCCTCGCCTGCTCGCCCCCGCACCGCTCAATTGATGGTGTCACCGTTGTGATAGGTGATGGCGCTGGAGATCTCGCGCCACCAGGGATGACCCTATATATATATATATGTGTAGGGTGGATTAAAGAGTCTTGACTGGACAGCTCTCTCTCTCCTCCATCTCTCCATCTCTCGCCCGCCGAATGCTAACGCTGCTTTAGATGCCGGAGTCAAACGCTCTCTGATGTATATCTTGTTGCCGTCTTAACCCTAACCACCACTTCTCCATGCCCCCCTCTTCCAACAGCAGCTCTCCCAGCGGCAGTAATTAACAATTAGCGACCCCGTTGCTGCTATATGCAGTCGCGCCGTAACCCAGAGGCAGCGCAGATCTCTCGCTCTCTCTCGCTCGCTCTCTCTCTCTACCCCCCCGCCCCCCGTCAAGCCCATATATAACCTATGATAGACTTTGATGACAGGCTTTCTTTGAAGACCTGATCAAAGAAGAGAGCCTTTGATGAGAGTGATGTTTGCTTTTGCCGAGGAGGCGAGCAGGAATACCAATCGTCTGCTTTTTGAGAGAGCGAGGCAGAGAGACACGAGGGAGATGAGGGGGAGAGAGAGAGAGAGAGAGAGCATGCAGTGTCACTAAAGGAATGCCACCCTTATTTTCAAGACTGATCATATAATATTTATTATTATACCAATTGTGCATGTGACTCTAATTTTCTGAAACATACATATGTTGTATTTCAGTTAGTACTACTTGTATTGCTGTAGCTCCATCAGACTGTAACACAGTGTGAACTGCCATCACAAAGGTTCATGTTTTGAAGAGAAAGAGTAAAACAGGTGATGCTCTCTTCAAAAATATCCCCACGTAATACCACGATTGTCCTGAAGGGGGCGTATCATACATCAGGAAGAGCAAATGGCAAGACAGGTAGAGCAGCAAAACTGGTGTAGGGTAGATTAGCCAACAGATGGGAAACAATGCAAAGAAAAAGGGGATAACAAACAACACAAGCATTGTCGTCAATTATTTGTCTGAGCTGTTTTTTCTTGGCTCTTGTTTATTTGATACACTTATTTGTCTCATTTGTTTAAGATAAAGTAGGTTGCTAACTTATTGCACTCTTACCTTCACACTAGTTCTGCTCTTAGTTGCTTGTTTAGGAAGGAAATGCACTGATGATTTCTGGTGACTAGTAGTTTTCTTGCCTACCTATGTTGAATGCACTTATTGTAAGTTGCTTTGGATAAAAGCGTCTGCTAAATGACTAATGTAATGTAATGTAATGTAATGTAATGTAAAGAGTAAAACAGGTGATGCTCACTTCAAAAATATTCCCACCTAATACCACGATTGTCCTGAAGGGGGCGAGCATATCAGGAAGAGCAAATGGCAAGACAGGTAGAGCAGCAAAAAAGCGACAAACAACACAAGCATTTCTCTGGCTGTCATATGGCCTCATCTGATTTTTGTTGTTGTTGTTGTTGTTTGTATTTCCATCTGTGATACTTTGTCTTTTTTCCCGTTTGCCGTGCAGCCTGTTCTCATGTGCCAGGTGAGAACAAAAGCGAGTGAACTCGGGCATCTGTATTCAGGTGCACTAATGGAATCACTGAGGCTAAAATGGCAGAAGGTGAAAGGTGAGCGCACACACCGACCAGCAGACAGGTACACTGTCGCTCTGCCAAACCACTCAACTGGGATGAGATGTGTGTGTGTGTGTGTGTGTGTGTGTGTGTGTGTGTGTGTGTGTGTGAGAGAGAGAGGTTTTGTGTGTATGTATAGTTATGGGATGACTTTTGCGGTCAATTGTTTTTGTTCACAGGCATCCTTTCTTCGTTATCATGCTCCACTGTGGTTTTTGAAAGATTTTCCCGTTAGGTTCGTGTTTAGGGAGCAACTCTAACAAAATAGCTATTGACTTTTATAAATATGCTGTCGCTCAAGAGGATTTTCTGCCATTTCTCAATATGGTTACGGCAATATTGGAGATGTATTATGTGCAAACACAGGTTCGGAGCAATGCCTTGTCTGGCACGATGAGTCATTCCTTTGCACTTCATTTCCCTTTGCTTTGGAGAGAGGCTTAAAGGGTTAAAACACTCAGCATGCTTGATCTTTCAAAACAATTGTATAATCCAATATGAAAATCAAATAAACTGACTTGTGATGTCTTGAACGTTAGCGTCGGTGTACTGGTGGAATTGAATATACTAAATATAAATATACTTTATATAAATATATGTAAATAAAGCATTTTAAGGGGTACTGAAATACAAAATGATAAAATGCCACCTTTCAGCCGATCGTGTTCTCCAGTATGAAAATCAAGGTTGATGACTGAGGTCTCTCAAGGTTAGTGTGCTGATGCACTGCAGTGGACGGAGGGTGGGGCAGACCAGCGGAGAGTAAGGGGAGCCAGCAGGGTGTTATCTGTCCTTCAGCGCCGGACCTGATCTAGAAACCTGCTATAGCAGGGTGGAATTTTCAGTGTTTTATTTCCTGCCAAAGTTCTACCTTTACTACAAAATCAAAGGGGAAGTGTGCTGTAAGTGCACCCTCTGTTTTCACATGTATTGATCATGTTTTTTTTTTTTCCCTTTAAACCACTGGTAGTTCACACTGTGCTCCAGCGTTCTACCCTGATGTACACCAAGAAAGGTACAATTACAACTATTTTTTGTATATCAAGTATGAATGATATATGTTGTGAAATACTGCCGGTGAGACAGTTGAGATGGAGTGAGTGAAATACTTTCATAACCTCGATTTTTCTGTGATTGGAATTTTGTACTTTAACATACATTTCTTGAATTTCTGCTCCTTTTTGATAGAACAGAGTACTCTGCATGGAATACTGACCAAAAAGTGAATGCACTTATATCTTATTTTGTAGCATAAATGTGTAAAAAGCCGAGGGGGTGAATACTTTTCCTAGCCGCTGTTGCCGTGCCTTGAATTTGTACGGCAGAGCTCTCATGTAGTTTTAATCCTCCATCCATCCAAGTCTGTCAGTCTGGCCAGTGTTGACAAGTCTCCCCATAGACCACAGAGGACCTCTTTCTCTCTCTCTCTTTCTCTCTCTCTCCTTCTCTCTATCTCTCTCTCTCTCTCACACTCTCTCTCTCATGTGGACACTCGAACACACACACTCGTGTCCCCTGTGGGTGCTGTTTGGAGCATTACTTTCTTTACCAGTGAGGTGCCATTGTCAGGCCGTAGAGCCTGGGGGGAAGAGAGGCCAATTTAACCCTCCCTCTATCACTCCCTCTCTCTTTCCCTCTTCCTCCCTCACTCCTTCCCTTCCCTCTTCCCTCGTCCCTGCTTACTTGTTTGTCCCACTGGTGTCTTCTTTCTCTCCTCCCTCTGTTTGGCTCAGCATCCACCCTGACAGCAGAAGGCCATTATTTTTTCCCTTCTCCCTTGTACCCTCTCTCTTCTCACCCATTCCTCTCTTTCTCTCTCTCTCTCTCTCTCCATCCCTCCGCCCCGCTTCCTCTTTCTCTCTCGGCACCCTAATTGGCGCGGCACTTTCCCCCTGTCATCTCCAGTGTTGCTTTGAAAGCTGCAGTCAACCCAGCAGGAGAGGAGACTTTTGCGAGGCCCCCCTGCATTGACAAAGCCCAAACCACTGTTTTATTATCATCATTATTCTAGTCTTTATTTACTCTACATGCTCTCCCAATCGTCCCTAAAGACACTCATTCATACTTGGAGGTAAACACACGGATGCACGCACACATGCATGCATACCATACCACATATACACATATATGCACACATACACAAAATGTCACGATTGGCAAAAGCAGAAGGGAAAACACATCATATTATTTTAACAGAGAGACAGAGAGAGAGAGTGCACATGATGCTCAAGGAATTCTCTGTACATTTAAGGGTGTAAATATTTGAGTGGCTCCTGCGGGGTTGTGTGTATGTCTGCTATTATCCAGCAGCAGGCTGTCTTAGCCAGGGTAATGCTTGTCAGTTCTCCAGGGGGCGAGCCCTCGCCGCCTAGCACCGCTAAACCATTACAAGGCCTCCTTCAAAGCCCCCCGTGTTGAAAATGGCAAACCGTCTTTAGTAATTCATGATATGTTGCATTAGACTCACTGACTCACTTGCTTTATATATCCAGTGTCGTGCGGTGGATATATGGAGGGTTAAATGCGGCAATATTAAATAAATAAATAAATCATTAAATATGGAAATAATTAAATAAATGCGGAAATGAACAATTAAATATATTATATTCCCCATTTTAATTAATTAATTGTTCATATATTTCCCCTTTTATTTATTTATTTATTTATTTAAAATTGTCGCATTTAATCCTCCATATGGATATAACACGTGTTCCAATGTACACTCACATTCACTTGCCACAATGCATGATATTGATCAATATATATATATCAGGAAATTCCATCATCCTATACAAGCAACATTTGTTATCCATAATCGAGCAATTTGTACATTTGCAGCCATCTTTGATTCTCCAGTATTTCTGGTTGTGATTTTGCTGATTTTGGTGAAAAAGCAGCAAAATGAGACTTGCTGCAGGTGAATGGGAAACGTGGAACAGAGAGGGCAGTAGTTTAATAACGGTGCGGATGGTGTAAACCCCTCCTCACAACCCCGCAGGTCTTTTCGTCAGTTAATTATTCTCGTTAGCCGGCTTAAAAGTGGAATCTCCCCGAAGCCTTACGGAGATTAATCAGCAGTAATTGAAAGGTAATTCCAACTCCTGCAGGTGTAACTCAGCCCCGTTCAGACGGGGAAGTTAAAGGGGCCGAGGCGGAGGGCGAGGGGCGTACCTAGCGAGGCGAGCGGTCTTTAACAACAAGGTCGTGGAAACTTTGCCCCTCCCGTGATCTCCTCGCATCTCCTCTTCCTCCTTTGTACTCCTTTCTCTCTCGCTTTATTCCTACAACGCCCCGTTCTCGCCGCTTTTGCACCTCCCATCTCCTCCCCCTCTGCTCCTCTCCAGAATCAACTTAATAATTCATCTTCGCTCTTGCCAAACAGAGCACATACCCTGCAGAGAGAGAGAGACACACACAGAGAGAGAGAGAGAGAGAGAGAGAGAGAGAGAGAGAGAGAGAGAGAGAGGGGACCACCCTTCCAACAATACCTCTTGCTGTAATGCCACCCCAGTTGTGAGCCCCAGGCTTCTCTCTCTCTCTCTCTCTCTCTGTTTCCCCATCCCTCTCTCACCCGTGCTGCTTACACAGCTCCTTCTCTTCCATCCCCTCCCCTAAACATACACACACACACACACACACACACACACACACAATGATCTACCCCCAAGCATGCCCAAGATGCCCCCAGCTGTGAGGAAATGTCAGACGTTTACCACCCACCACCCTCTTCACCAAATACACATGTACACACACACACACACACACACACACACACACACACACTAACATGGAGGAAGTCTCATTAGGCAGAGGAAGGATGGAATTGATTTTTTTGCTTCTCCCTGGTCTTGGTCGGATCTGGTTTGGCACAGCCTGGCACATGCTAGAGTACCCCCAGCAACACCGTGGGTTAAGCCGATTACATTTTTGGGTAGCAGGGAGACCTGGAGGGGGGTGGGGGGTAAAAGGATTCAGTTTTGTTCTCCTCCTCCCTCCTCCCTCCCTCCCGCTGCATTTCCCCCCTTTTCTCCATCCTGATTTATTCATATGCTCTTGAGGTTTAGTCACCATGGGTTTATGGTTGCATTCATTGACTTCAGCTGGAAATTATTTCAAATTCAGCGGATTACATTGGTGGATATTGAAAAAAAAAAAAAAAAAAAGAAAGAAAGAAAAATGGTAGGGGGGAGGAGGAGGTGGCTTTGAGGGACCAAATGCACAATGGCTCACTAATATGTCATATAAAACGGCCTTGTGAAAATACAACGGCAAGCCAAATGGATAGCGATAGCCAGGCTGATGAGTGGATATTACCTTGCTCTTGGCTGTATTGAAACGTGGCGGCGTACATTTTCATCAGAAGCGACCATATCTGCCCCCTCCCTGCCCCTTTATCCGCCCCTCGCTTTGATCTGACATCGGGTGTACATTTTGATAGAAAATGCTCGGGGGGGGTCAAATTTCACAGAAGCGCTGCCTGAATAAAGACTTCCTCTACCTTTGTGTATCAGAATGAAAAGGTGTGCCGTTAACATATAAAAATAAATATATATATATAACCAAAGTCATTCTGTGGCGTGGTGTCTGGTCATTTCATGCTTGTGTCCACTGCCAGATGGCGAGAATGTGGGGCCAGCATATGTGAGTCAAACTGGGAGAGAACAGAGGTCTCTCTGGTGTTGGCGTCGCCGTCCCTGTCGATTGAATCCTCATTACCCTCCTCTCATAATTGTGTTTTTCCTTTTTTTTTTTATCGGATAGCCTAATGGCTGCTGTTGCATGTAATTATGTAGCAATTATCTGCTTCCTTGCCTCGAAACCGGTGTTCCATCGCTGTAATGCAAAGTCAGATTGTGTCTATTACAGTCCCGCTGGCCTGGCAGGTTTAGCCAGAAGACAGTCTGGGAGCTTGACTGGGGACACATTTAACCTTTTTTTACCGTTTTTCTCCGTCCATTCATTGGGTGTCATTCACAGCGCCAGCCCCTGTCCAGTACTGTGGGATAATTAGTCTGCAAACCCAAGAGAGAGAATGATATGTATTATTTTTCTTCCCCTCGAGCCAAGTTGATTCTTTTGAAGTCGGGGGCCTGTATGAAATCACTTGATCTTTATTTCTTTAAGTTCATTACTTATTTTCTACTTGTGTGCATGTCATGCATTTTTTAAACAAACCCCTTTGAGTTGGCTTTCGTGATGTGTTGCAGCGGAAAACATCAAAAGGAACTCTCTCTCTCTCTCTCATTCTTTAGCATTTTCATCTCTCATTCCCCCTTTTTACAGTCTGAGCTGCACACTGAGAGAGCTTTTCTTTTTCCAGTGGAATTGTGAAAGTATAAGGTAGGGGTAGAGGGAGAGGTAAAAGATTATTGTTTTCTTTCCTTCAGTTCCAGTTTCTCTTCCATTTTTAGATCATTAAATGTGGTGGCATGCCAGCGATTAGGTAATGAGCACTTCCATCGGTTCCCAGAGGCAGCTCTCTCAGGAACGCAGAATATTTCTTATGCAGTTGTTGAGCAAAAAATAAATAAATGGCAAGTCGATATACCTTATTAGTACCTGCAGTGCCAAGATGTGTTTTAAGTTGATTTCAAGCTCCTATTAATGGAGCTCGTCACATTAGGACTGACAGTTTGTGACATGAACATGAACAAGCTGTAAAGGTTTGTAAACATTGACGCGAAATGGATCTGAGTTTTGAGTTACATTGGATGTGACTCATTTTTCATTAGTTCTTACATTTGATAATTACTCTGCTTAATAATGAAGATTGATCTGCTATTGAAATCCCATATTGTACTTTTATAGCACCTTTGTAATGAGAACTATCCATGGATGGGATGTGTGTGTTTTTCTATTGAAACTGTAGATACCTTCTTCTTTATTCCACATTGTTAAAGCCAATTTATATTACGTCATGCTGTCAATCCCTCCCGGCTGTCAAGTCTTGTCTCCATGTATCACTGTTAACATTTTAGAAATTATTTGTATTAAACAGACATGTGATTGTAACTCGTAACACTCAAGAGGACAATCTGATGGGGAAGATGCTCCTCTGAGGAACAGACATCGCAGTCTGGGTCTCACTTATTGAAGCATTTTCCATCCACATGACATATCCAAGAATCCCGTCTGTGGAAGCATTGACATATTACACACCCCCTCCATCTGTGCCCTGCCTTCGCCAGGCGTATTGCGCCCCGGGGACCGCGGTGGGGCGTGGTCTGCCCTCAGGGTGCCAGAGGGGGTGCGCCCCCAGGCTCTCAGCAGGCCCAGCTGCGCCACGGATGGTCCCCGCCCCTGGGCATGGAGGAAAGCATGTCTCCTTCACATATACGCAGGGCACAGGCCAGCAAACAGTTCTCCTGCTAATAGGGGTGGGCGATATGACTAAAAATCAATATCGTGATTATTTCAAACTTTTACCTCGATTACGATTAATGAACGATTATTTTATTTGTTTGTTTTATTTTGAAATTTGTTTTATTTTGAAATTGACCGGATGCTCTATGCCGTTCCTGTGTCTGACTTCCTGCTTGACACACCAAAAACGACCGGTCCAAACCTGTCTGAACACGGCGTTACTGGACAGGGTGGAGGGACGTGACTGAATACCACGTAGTATTTTTTAAGGGGACAGTTCATGAACGCAGTATTGGGGAAAGTATTTGGCCCATTCATTCACGGGAAAGTGATGTTACATCTGATGCGCGCACACACACACACACTCACACTGGTTGCTTTGCTAACTGGCGCTTCTAGACGTTCCTCGTTCCTGTAGCCTAAATAACAATCGAAATGAACGATTTTGAAAATTTGCCACGATCACATAATTAAATCGCGATTACATTCATAAACACGATTATCGCCGACCCCTGCCTAACCTAACCTAACCTCTTGTTCACAGACAGTTACAAGCTAACAAGAGCTTCCCATATGCCCACGCTTTCACTCGCTCCCTGCAAATACTATTGCTGTCACAACAAAGGATTGCAGTCAACATAAAGACAAAGTTTATGTTCCTACCACATTGTGTGATGTGTAACGGTGTGTGGAAGGATAACATTTGAAGAGTAAAGAAAAGTAAATTCTTCGTCTTGTTCTTTGAAATGTTATAAAAGGCTCTTTTTAAATTTCATGTTTTTTCCACCTTTTTGCACCTTTTGCACAACTTGAGTGAACGGTGGGGATTTCTTGGCTCGACAACTCGCCTCACTCCTGGTCCTGGATTCCTCTCCCACGTAATGCTTAGTGCACTAGCCAAAGGTTGTAATCAACTTAGAAAGCAAATTTCTTCAATGCATGCACATCTTGAGGCATGGATGTTCAAGACTATACCCTAGGGCCATCTTTTCAGACTTGTGTTTTGTTCATTGCTGTGTTGCATTTCACTGTATAAAGGTTCTTTTTTTCTTGTTGAATAAAAAAACTCAAAGAAATTTTCATGAAGACATTAAAAATTGTATGAGTAGAAAGGTAGAGCAGGAGAATCAGGGAAAAGGAAGCGTACAGTGTTAAACTTCTGACAAAAATACTAATTTGTTTGATTTATTTTAGTCATTTCATTCAATTTAGTTTTATCGTACGACACGCCCCAAGAGTTGCCTCGGTATTGTCGTATCAGTGAGCGGTGTGTTGTGTGAGAGCTGAGAGGAGGGAGTCGAGAGAGAGATATGCTTTGTACCTTGTTTTCACCTCTGGAATAAAGGTGACAGCACATCACACTGTCATTTGTTGCTTCAGTATTTTATTTGCATTAGTTTCTCAATTAAATTTCCTTTTAGTCTTGTTATTATTGTGTGTTTAAGTCGTTTAAAATAACTTTGTCTATGCTTGGAAATTGATCAGCATATAAACGTATTAAATTCACAGTCGTGAATTGAAAGCCAGGTTTTTAAAATGACTGGTGACAAAATTAATTCTCATGGCCCAGCCAATCTGAATCGACTATTCAGCAGACCTTCTGGAAAATCAAAGAAAAGTGCTCAGCAACTGTTGCTATAGAGACTGAGAAGTTGTGGGCAGGAGTTTCTTTTGGATTCCTTATTGCTGCTGCCTTATTGGTTCCTATGTTCTTAGTGTCTTGGTTCCTTTCTGATGATTGAAAAAAATGAACAAACACAAACTGTCTGTGGCTTTGCAACGCTTTAATTAGTGAAATTCAAGAAATACAACACATTCTTATTGACATGCAGCGAATCCTACAAAAATAATAAAATAAAATATAATAAATATAATTTAATATAATATAATATGGGTGCCCAAACAGGAAATATTTATTGAACTTTGATATATATACATCCAACTGTAATATGAATATAATGAACTTAACGTAACGTTATTGCATAACCTAGCTTGGCTTTCACAATACACGTCATTGATGGGCTGATACTGTGCCTCTCTCACCCAACACACCATCTGGTTGTAGGCCTCCGAACCTTTGTAACATTGAAGGTCTTCAGCTGTGTATGGGCTTTGAGGTACTTCACTATGTCAGGATAGGAAATAGAAGGCAGAATTGAATTGTCGGGTCGTCATTCCAAGACGAAGGAGCGAGGTCGTTAATATTCTCTCAATATGAATATATTGATAATATGCCTTATCATAACATGTAGAGATTAACCTTTAATATTAACCTTTAAACATAATGTTCAGTTATCATTGTCAGTCTTCATTTACCCTTGTCAGTACAAAAAATACACCACAATCTTCACCACCTATTAACCTTAGTTTCTCAAAATATTGCGCCCCTTCCTGCTGATTAAGACCTTCTCTGTAAGTTTTAGCAGCTTCCACGCGTTTTCCTGAACCTTTCCGTGGTTTAGACATCCTAAAGTCGGCTTAAATTGAACAAATTGAACGCGCATCCAGGTTACTGACCAAACCGTGACGTAGGTGCAAACACTCTATATGGTACAACAACACAACTACATAGGGGAAGACAGTGTGTGTGTGTGTGTGTGTGTGTGTGTGTGTGTGTGTGTGTGCGTGTGCGTGTGTGTGTGTGTGTGTTCGTTTGTGTGCCACTATTACATTACATTACAGTCATTTAGCAGACGCTTTTATCCAAAGCGACTTACAATAAGTGCTAGTCACTATGACTATGCTTGACTGACAGGCACTTACCTAGCTAGCAGTGCAGACCCCCCTCAATACCATACTACAGTACTACAATATACCACACAACACTACACAATGCCACACACTACAACACTATAGAGCGCAACAGTGACCGCCCACTTTTTTACAGCATTTACTACATAGACATTTCAGAAAATCCTTCTACAAAGAGTTGTAAGGCTGGAACCAAGACAACCAGCTAGACGATGAATCGTGACCATAAAACATTTGATTCTGAGCAAAAAAAAGATCGGAAAACGGAAGAAAAGGCAAAAGTACAAGACTGTGTACATCATTATTTTATGAAGTGAAGGAACTACTCATCCCATAATCCATTGCGAATGATACTTTTCCAACAACTTCCAAACTAGCGATAGTTTAGCGCGCTTCTTCTTGAATTTAACATTTGTCAATAGTATAGTGTTGATATTGTTGTTGTTTTGTGAGCGTATATATAGTGTTTCATATAGTATAGTGTAAAGTGTTGTCATCGACATGGTACAGTGATTCGTTCCAGCTGCATAGGATAAGCAGCTAGCTAGGTTACGTTAGTAGCTAACGTTAGCGTTAGCTGACAAGACGTTCGAGGGTGCGGTAAACATTTCCATGGTAACAGCGAGCTCCACCAATCAGAGACGTCGCTGTTACACTTTAGGATTGTGGGTAGTGTAGTACTTCTCCATGACATGGTGAATAAAACATGTTTTTCTCAAAACAAGGTTGATATCATACGGACTTGTGTCTTCTACAGGAGCATACACTATCGTTTCACAACCTACTAGCTTGTGGTGAGGCTACATTGGATGGTTACGACATTATGGCTACTAATCAAAATCCCTATGCAGAATATGAATGGGATTTTCACTTCCGGAACCACACTGTTGAGCTCTATACTACACTATAATATACAATGCCAAACAATGCTGAATCATGCTAAAGTACACAATCGTGCTTCCTCCTCATCCACAACCACTCACTCGCTCCTTCCTCTGCCTGAAACATATTCCTAACTGCTTGTTTCAAATTCCACCCGCGAACGCCCAACTCCCCTAGCAGGGCAAAAACTGACTTTGCCACGAATCCTCGACAACAAAATTCTACCTGGCTGTAGCCGAGACCTCCAACCTCGCTGTTCTGCCTCCGCTGCCATCTCCGCTCCCTCGTTTGCCTCGTCAACTCGGTCTTCCCGGGGGACCGTGACCTTGATACAATACATTTTCTGCACTTCTGACCACAGCAGCATGTCCGACCTTAGGCTAGCGCTAACTATCTCTCCGTCGGCACATTTAACTGCTCAAACAAGTCTATCTTCATTTTCCAGTCTCCGCGCACTCCTGGCTGACCCGGATCAAGCCTGGTCAAGCCCTTTCTCCCACTTTTTCTCCCTCACGTACAAAGCCAATTTGTTTATCCTCCCTAATAACAGCTAAAGAAATTGCTTCTTGACCCCATCATACTTAGATACTACTGTGATTATGGATATTCTGAGACAAGAGGAGGAAACACAGATACCTGGAATGACTGCTCTATTTCTCTCTGTAGCTCACATATCTGTGTGTGTGTTGATTTCATATCTTTTTCATTTTTTTTCTTTACTTTCAGATTCATGTAACGGTTTCCTGATAGTGAACACATAGCTTGCAAAGATGGAGGATAAATAACTGAGGAGGTGCGCCGTTTTGAAATATTAATAGTATTTTCAAAACTATTTTTCTGATAGTGTGAAACAAGCAACTCAAGCAGTTCCTTTTGCTTTTGCTTTTTTTTTGGTGACATGAGAAGAAAATTCACAGAAAACACACTATATCCTATTGAGGACAAACTGAATGACTCCAAGCATCAATAAAAGAAGGACTGGGAGCTACAGTAGCGTAGGACTGAAGTAGGGCAGTATGTGCAACTGGGAGTAAATGTGTTCTTAGCCTATCCCACTCTCAAGTATTTGCTGAGGCTGAAGTGGAGTGGAGAGGCACATCTATCAGAAAACACTCACCCAGATCCTTAGCCCAAGGCGTCTCTGTCTGAATTCACTACGTCCAGATCCAGAAAACAGAACTGCTGGCCTAGCAGTGCATTTTCTGATATGTACAGTAAATACAGTTACATGTATTTTTTTTTTCTTAGACGCAATGACAATAATGAAATATAAATACTCCTTAAGGAAACTGATACTGTAGTTCTCTGGTGCAGTCAATCTAAGTAGATCTCCCCCTGCACTACACGATACCTATAAGGGGACATTTTATTTTTAAGTTCATTGAAAACACAGCTGCCAATTAGCACTAATGTGTAGATAAAAACATCAATGGCTACACCAAATGCGTTTAAACTACTTCTTCAGGACATTATTATGTTTAACTTGTTTTATTCACAGATAAAGAATCAGCCAATTAAGCTATTCTTAATATTTCATTTGGAAAATCAAAGTTTCTATAGTGTTGTCGTTCTGTCTTCGCTGCTATTATTAGATTAGATTAGATTAGATACATTAAATAAACACTAGCTAGTTACATGAAACACATTGATGTGACTAAAATAGCCACATTCCACAGACATTTCCTCTAAATAAACTTGACTGTAGCACCATCATCACAAGTGTCACTACAAAGGTCTGCAGCAGACAGAAACTAGTTTTCATCTTTTGCTCACATGTTGTGTGTTATGTTGGCTACATGGACCAGGCAAAGCACACACAATAAAACAATAAAACTAGCTGATGTAGTTCGCTGTAGCCATGAGGGACGAAGTGGACGCTAAATCCACACTGTAACGTACTGTGGTAATAACGTAGTATATACAAAGTATATGCAAAGTATTTTTATTTAGTATTGGGCTAAAATGCTAAACGAAATGAATCTCCATCACCATAATTCCTTGGTCCAATATATCGCTCTCGGATCACGCATCTTGCTCAATCTAATGTTTGGTGGAGCTAAAACCACTTCACCACGTCGGCAAGCTTCATGGATTGAGTTGCAGCCACGTGATGTACGGTTTGGACGAGCAGGCTATTTGCGTGAACGAGCAGGGGTAACTAATAAAGTGGCCGGTGAGTGTATGTTTCAGTTGAATACAGAGGTAGATGGTTGAGTAGCCCGAGCGGGGCCCTATCAGGAGCTCACTCTTCTCTTCATATCAGATAGCACTGTCATCAGGCTGCATTGTTGCGCTTTGTCAACGAGGATGGAGGGGGGATACTATTGAGAGAGGATGTAAAAAAAGGTAGAATGAAGTGTAGAAATGGTAGTAAAAGTTTGAGATAAAAAGAAATTGAGCGAGGAGGAAAAGAGAGAGATCATATTTCTGTGAATATTATTTAAAAAAAGCAAAAGCAAAGTTTCCCACGATTTTCAGAGACATACCAGTGACAGTGAATAAAGAGGGAATAGGAGGGGGGGGTGGGGGGTGGTTCAGAGGTGCTCCAATTTCACACTGTCAAATTAAAGTGGCCGTGTATCTGAGGATGGATGAGTGATATTCCTGCTGGGCGCTCGCTGGTCTGCACTTCCCATGAATAATTTGAGTGTGTTGCTGTGGGCGGTCCTTCTAAAGGAGACGGTGTAGGGAAGGGGGACGGCTAATGATAGATACACCTGGTTTCACATGTGTCCTCCTGTCTGCTCCCTGCTATGGATTAATACACAAAGTGGCTGTCCTTTAATTGTCCAAATTATCGGTCGTCCTTGACACATCTTTCATATTTTATTTCATAGTTTATTAGAGTACATATATTGTGGCGTTTGGGGTCAAGTTGGAGTATTCGGGCATTTAGGAGATAGTTCATTTGGTGTTTACATTCATCATCCGGACCCGTGAGCCGTCGCCGGCGGAGAATAAAATTGAGTGAAACGTCTTCAGCGCCGTAAAGAGGACTCCCACACAGCTTCACACTGTATCATTTGCTGCCAGGGTGGCAGCTATGGTGACAGGGGCTAACAGGGGAGCCTGTCATTTGAAGAGAGAGGCAGGAGGGGGAGAGCGCGGGGAGTTGGGGGAGGAGGGGGGGTGGGGGGGTGGACTCGGAAAATTGTGGAGAGGGAGACGACAGGGGGAGAGAGGAAAAAAATGAGAAGAGAGAGAGAGGGAGGGAGGGAGGGAGAGGAGGTGTAGGGGTGAAGAGATGGAGCAGCAAAAGTGGTGGTCAGAGGTGTTTTGTTGTTTCTTGTCAAGGTGCTGGTCTAATGCTAAGACACACACACCTGCATCCATACATCAACGCACACACACACACACATACACACATGCATGCCACATGCACACCATCCATAAGTCACCGTGGCCTTCCAACCTCCCTCCCTCCACCCTCTGTTACTCCGGCAAGTCTCAGAGTTGATGTGTGACTGACAGACAGCCATAGACAGCTTGGTTAGACACACTGCACTCCAGGGAGGCCACCAAGACTGGAACCAAGTGTGTGTGTGTGTGTGTGTGTGTGGAGAGAGAGAGAGAGAGAGGGAGGGGGGGGAGGGAGGGAGGGGGTGGTGTTTGTAGCTGACGGAAGGACTTTTGGCGGCGGAAGAAGTGACGGCGAGAAAATCAGGAGGAGAAGCGAGTGAGTCGATACACTGTAAACAAAGGGATGACAGGAAATGGGTTGAGTTAGAAAGGACGGAGGGAATTTGCTTCGCTTCTGTTTTTTGGACTTTGCATTTTGTGTGTGTGTGTGTGTGTGTGTGTGTGTGTGTGTGTGTTGTGGCACCCCGGGGGAAAAGTCAGGTGTCACAAATCCGATCTGAGGGCGGTTTCTCCTGGCACAGATCACGCTGCAGGGCAAGAGTCAAACGAAACGCTCACCTTTAATCGTTAACTCGACTTACCAACTCAACGCGGACTGGAGATTCCACTCTCTGAATCCCTCGTCTGGCTGATTGTAATGCCCTACCTGGGGGGCAAGGTGGCCGCACGTTGGTCCTCACGTTGAGTTGCCTGAGCTGCACAGCATCTTCACAAATGCATCCGTCTTATACACCCGGTGTCAAACCATGGACTGCTCCACCTTTCTCCCCCTTTCTCCCCCTTTATTCTTTCCTCCCTTCATCCCCTTATCACAGACTTTTTAATCCAGCATGCCTCCTTGGTCACGTTAAGTCATGAGTGTCCCAGAAATCCACCCCTGCTCCTCCTCAAAATCCATGCAAATCATAACATCTAAGACCAGCAGAGCTTCCTCCGAGACAGAATTATGCACATGGTGGTGGGGGGGTCGGATGGGGGAGGGAGACGGGGGAGACGGGGGTTTGTTCATCCCTCTACTCCTCTCTCATCCTTAGCTATGTTTGTGTCACGCTTCTCTTCAAAAGATCTCACCCTGTTCTTTTAAGTTGCTTCAATTTGGCAGCGTTGAGCAAGCTGGAAACAAGGAGGGAAACAAATGTCCCAGACGGTTTTTTGGAGCGATAAAATATTGTGTGTGTGTGTGTGTGAATCAGTGGGGCTGGCTAAGTGCTGGGGCTTAGTGTGTGTGTGTGTGTGTGTGTGTGTGTGTGTGTGTGTGTGAGGGGGGTCTACAGTTAAATCTGGGCGCAGAGCGGATGAAGGATGAGGATGACTAGATCGGATCGGCATTCCACACACGCCTATGGATGCAAACACTAAGCACGTTCACACACACACACTTATGGTTGGAGGGTTGAGGGAGGGTTGAGGTCAGATCAGGGGTTGAGTTTATGCTGCAAAATGCGACCAGCATTTCTTCTATTTTCAATTGTTTTTGATGGCTGACAGTTTTGGCGCTGTGAGATTATCTGACAGTAAGAAAGATCTTGATACCCAACAGCTTACCTAGTGTACCTATAGAGCTCAACAGTGAGGTTCTGGAAGTGAAAATCCCATTCATATTCTGCATAGGGATTTTGATTATTAGCCATAATGTCGTAACCATCCAATGTAGCCTCACCACAAGCTAGTAGGTTGTGAAACGATAGTGTATGCTCCTGTAGAAGACACAAGTCCGTATGATATCAACCTTGTTTTGAGAAAAACATGGAGAAGTACTACACTACCCACAATCCTAAAGTGTAACAGCGACGTCTCTGATTGGTGGAGCTCGCTGTTACCATGGAAATGTTTACCGCACCCTGTGAACGTCTTGTCCGCTAACGTTAACGTTAGCTACTAACGTAACCTAGCTAGCTGCTTATCCTATGCAGCTGGAACGAATCACTGTACCATGTCAATGACAACACTTTACACTATACTATATGAAACACTATATATACGTTCACAACACAACAACAATATCAACACTATACTATTGACAAATGTTACATTCAAGAAGAAGCGCGCTAAACTATCGTTAGTTTGGAAGTTGTTGGAAAAGTATCATTCGCAATGGATTATGGGATGAGTAGTTCCTTCACTTCATAAAATAATGATGTACACAGTCTTGTACTTTTGCCTTTTCTTCCGTTTTCTGATCTTTTTTTTTGCTCAGAATCAAATGTTTTATGGTCACGATTCATCATCTAGCTGGTTGTCTTGGTTCCTTAAAACTCTTTATAGAAGGATTTTCTCAAATGTCTATGGAGTAAATGAATGGGAAATTTACTTCTGGAACCAGAGCCTGTAAAAAAAGTGGGCGGTCACTGTTGCGCTGTATTACTCCTAATACAGTCAAATATAGTTGAAATATGTTTGGCGAGTGATCGTCACATCCGGTCAAATTCATTCAAGTGAATGTAGGTGGGCTCAACTTCTCCAACATCCGCCGACTCGGCTTATCTGTGATTGATGATACAGCTCTGGGTGTATACAGTACACACATCGGCCCTCCACACACACGCACGCACACACTCAACGTCGCTCACTGACCACACACACACACCTTCAACCTGATAGCTCACTCCTCTCACACACACACACACACACACACACACACACCCCTGCTCGCAGCGCTCTTATCTGCAGAGTGCCAGATAGGTGCTGTGTGTCCTCTGAACATCCTGATCTCATCTCCTGGCAGAGTGATTGACAGCTCAGACAGCTGGGCTCCATCCACTCTGCAGACAAATGGACACACACACACACACACACACACACACACTAGCCTAACAGGAGAAAGATAGGGGTGTGGGAGTAAGGGGAAGAGTGGAAGAGGAAGGGTGGGAAAGAGAGAGAGATAAAAACTAGGGGTGAGTATTCGGGAGATTGATGGGGAGGTTGATGGATGGATGTAGACGCAAACATGAAGGAGGGCAAGTAAAGTAAAAACATAAGGGAAATGGTGAGAGTGAGAAAAGAGGAGAGCGAGTGAGTGGGCAGTAGCTTTCTGCAGACGTATGAAAGGATAATTATGCCCTCAACACATGTGCAACAGCAGGCCCACAGCCACACACACACACACACACACACACACACACACACAAACACGCACGCCCTCTGATACACACTTTGAAGAGCGATGAAAGGGTAATTATTGGGACGTGCGCTCTAGAAGCCTGAAGCACAGGGTTGAGTGCCTGTGGGAATGCTGCATGTATACTGAGCCAGGTGGTGGTATTTGTCACACACATACACATGCACGCACGCACGCACACACACACACACACACACAGAGTAGACTACTGCACATATTCATATGTCAGTTAGTAATCAAGCAGCATGGCCTTGTTTTCCCTGACCGCTCAGGCTTGTCAGAAACACTCAGGGTAACATGCATCACTCACTTCCCTGACATCCGTCTCTGTGTGTGTGTGTGTGTGTGTGTGTGATCGTGCACGTGTGTGTGTGTGTGTGTGTGTGCATGCCTCCATCTCCATCTCCGCCTCAGGAATGACAACCAGCCCATCATTAACCTCTCCGTCAGACTCCGTGACATATCTGCTACCTGCGGCGGCCATTTTCTCTCTACAACCCCCGTGAGCGTCCGGGCCTGTAAACCCTGATGAGGACGGAGCGTTGAGGTGCCGGGAGACGGAGGACGGGTCGCGTCGTCTCAACGAGTGTGTAAAACACGGCTTCAAAGACGGCGAGATCAAGACCGCCCCCCGGGGGGAGGAAATTGATGTGTCGCGCAAAGCAGATATCGTCGCTCGACGGAGGAGAAAAAAGGCGACGGGTTGAATTCGGGTGTTTGCGCGGAGAGGGGGGGGAGAGGGGGGGGGGATTCCTGGGCTGACGCCATCGACTTGTAGCCGGATATAGTGTGGAGGCTGTGATAAGACTCGAACACAGCAGGGGGGTGGGGGGTGGGGGGCCTAATCCAAACCACCTAGCCCCTCAGATGCTGAGCTGCACAGCACCACGGAGATGATTAAACAAGATTCCACATAGATAAATGTTTTCCTAAGAGATTAGCTCCTGCTGGCATATAGCAGATATATAGCAACAGCCACAAAAAAAACCACGGCTAGCTGAGGACAGGAATCTTTAATGCACGTGAATTTCCCACAAATTGTTTCTCAATTCATTTTGTCAACTAAATCAAGGGCAAAAAAACAAACCGATGTGGCTTTTTTTTCCTCCTCTGAGGCGTTCGACTCCCACGTAAACCGAGGTGCAGCAGAGGGCCCATCACACACACACACTTACTTGTCTCGCGCGCTTCCATGTTTTTTTTTTTCCCCGCCGCTGCATCGACATCACGGCGGCGGCGGCGGCAACAGCCCCGAGATAACGCGGTTGCAGTGTCGAGATTATATCCTCGAGTGTAATTTTTACAGAGCCTGGCCAGCCGCACTGACCAAGCGCATCTGCTAGGCTGGACGGCGGCAGTGTGTGTGTGTGTGTGTGTGTGTGTGTGTTACTTCGCCTCTTAGCAACAGAGGCATCAGCAGCTGTCCATGACAAGAGGTGAGAGAACAAGATAAAGAGGACACGCACGCGCGCATGCACGCACACACACACACACACTCGGGGCGGTAGCGGTTGATTGAAAAGGGAAGGGAGAGTGAAAGGGTAGAAGAAGTGCTGGTACTTAGTCGTCACCTCGCCGCCGCGGTGAACTGTGGGAGCAGAGTGCAGCGCGTTATTGCCGGCGGTAACCTTTATTACTTTTCAGTCTGAAAGTGCAGGAAAGAGCAGGAATTTATATGACCCGATGGTTCGCTGTTTGCCGGCGAGGATCCACACATTTTGTACTCTTGTCTCGGAGGGCTCGGATAAGCCGGAGCTTTCAATCAACTGGAGCAGCACAGAGTGGCGCTGTGTGTGCGTGCAGAGAGAGAGAGAGAGAGAGAGAGAGAGAGAGAGAGAGAGAGTATGAGAGAAAGGGGGAGTATGGTGTCCATAATAGGACATCCTCAGACCTCAGAGTAAACGGCATTGTTCCTTGGACTAAAATCCTTCAGTTGTTGGCCAAAAGTTGTCAAGTCTCAGGTGTCCTACCAAACGGCATCAGGTCTCCTACCAAATAGCATCAGACCAAACGGCATCAGACCAAACGGCATCAGACCAAACGGCATGAGGTCTCCTACCAAACAGCATGAGGTCTCCTACCAAATGGCCTCAGACCAAACGGCATCAGGTCTTTTATCAAACGGCATCAGACCAAACGGCCTCGCGTGAATATTTTTTTTTTTGACGGTGCTATTCTTCCAAAGTTGCGTGGAGTGCAGAGGTGAGTAATGTTTGTCATTAATTCACTTTGCAAATGTTATATGGGTTAAAATCTTACACTGGAGAACACAGTATAGAGATTTAGTGTTTGCCAGTGTTAATGTTTACTTAGTTATATGTAGCTAACGTTAGCCATCAAAGATATCCAAAGTTAGCTAGCTAGGTGTCTAACGTTAGCTACATCTACTAGGCTAACTTTAGCTTACAAAACTATTGCAGACGAGCTAAGTAAACATTAACACTGGCAAACACTAAATCTATATATTGTGTTCTCCAGTGTAAGATTTTAAGTGAATTAATGACAGACATTACTCACCTCTGCACTCCACGCTACTTTGGAAGAACAGCACTGTCAAAAAAAAAGCACATGCACATAAAAGCGTTGTCGTTTCCTGTTAACACTTCAAGCTACGTGAGCGCAGTTACATTACTTCCTGTATAACAGGAGCTTCGTCTCAAAAGCGACGAACAATGTTTCACTAAAGGGTGTTAAGGAGAGTAGAGACACTGGCAACCCTCCATGATGCATCTGTGTGTGTGTGTGTGTGTGTGTGTGTGTGGACAGGACACACAGCCACCACGTGTCTCGGTGTGTGTGTGTGTGTGTGTGTGTGTGTGTGTGTGTTTGGGCATGTTTGTGTTGGGCCTCTTTGTGTGCCCTAAATGCCAGATCCTCAGACTTAATAGGCCCCCATTAAGAAATTATCTCTGGTGCTTTTGTGCCTTTCCACAGCAAAACCTAACTACCAATTAAGTGGTTGTGTGCCTAGATGGCCCATTTGCTTGGCTGTTGGTAATTACGGGTTTGCTCTGTGTTTCTCTCTACTCGAGCCGGCCCTTCTCCTTTTGATTAGGCTTCTCCAGAGTATTACACTCCGCTAACTGTGTCACTCTCTCTCTCTCTCTCTCTCTCTCTCTCTCTCTCTCGCTGAAATTAGCTGTCATTCTCAAGCACATGCATTTTTCATCACGCCTCCAGAGGAAGGAACCGCACTCCAACCGCAGAGTTAGAAGGACTAGAGCGAGCATCGCCGCTCACACGGACGCTCGTGGAATTGCGGAAACATGTTAGGTGCTTTATTTTGAAAGTGTTGATAGTCAAACAGCATGCAGCCTATACATTAGACACAGGAAGTTGATTTGTTACCCTGTCGAAAGCATCCGTTGGTGTGAAATTCTCACTTTGTTTTTTGCTGCAGTTTGTCAACACATTGAACTCACAACGCCCTCTGTTTCCAAGACAACATTGTGTGACAAGAATATGACATCACATCGTACAGCAGTTGTATACTAGACATCGGTGTGTTATTATTCTACCTGTTCTCATTCTATGATGAGAGCTGAATCAAAGTCAATTCATTAACCAAGTACTAACCAATTACTAAGTAAGTACTAATCGTAGTGACATTGGTGCAGGTACATGTTAGCAACCAGTACCATCGAACCACACGTTGTGGCAGCAACAGCGCCCTCACAGGGCAAGAACAACATAGTGAGAATTATTTCAAGTATTAGTATTAGTATTAGTTCTGTATATTCAGGGTACCCACATGAAAAAATCCTTGAAACTGTGTAGATTTGAGATTTTTTTTAAATTATTGATTCCCAACAACCTACCGTAAATGTCAATAATACCAAATCGATAATACCATAATAATACCAATGTTCGAACGCAAACAAACATTGGCTGCAAATTCGTGGAAAAATAGTCTATTATAAATATAATTGAATCCACTGTGAATTAATACGATACTGCACCAAAGCTTCAACAAGAGTGTACTTTTTTGTATGCACACACACACACACACACACACACACACACACACACACACACACACACACACACACAAACACACATTCTGCAGCTTTGGCTATAGCAGCTCCAGCATCAGTCATTCCCCCGTCCCTCCCTGTGTGGTTCTTATCATTGAGCTTTGTCTACCGCTGCCTGTCAAGGTCAATACTTGTAATTCGGGCTATTCATGCTCGTCTCCCAACATGGACGCCTTTCATGTGGGGGACAAGGAATTGTTTTGAAGCCTGGGAGAGGGAGATGAGAGAGAAGGGGGGGGGGGCGGTGTGGGGGTGTGGGGTGGAAGGGGGTGGGGGGGGGAGACGATTGATTAGGAAGATACTTTTGCTGATTAGACCCATCACTCAGTGTCACAATTATCGGTGTCATCAGCTCGTCTGCAACAATTTCTTCTCGCATCCTAGGGCAGACCATCTCCCTCTGTGTGTGTGTGCGTGTGTGTGTGTGTGTGTGTGTGTGTGTGTGTGAGTACGCTGTCTCCCCACGCTATCTCACACTCTCCCAATTACTCTACCTGATTGGATATATGCAAATTGGACCAAAATTAAAAGCCACCTGCAAGGGGACCCCTCATGGGACAGTTTTGTATACACACACACACACACACACACACACACATACGTGCACACACACACATGCACGCTCATCACAAGGTGTGCTTTCTACAGCTCTAACCTTCAACTGTCCTAATAGCAGGCATCTATTCTCATCCTAAGCACAGAAAGAGCTGCAGTGTAAGTCGGTGTGCGGTGAGGAAAAACCTCGTTTCAGCCGTCCGCAGCATCTTTTGCCGTTTTTTTTTTCGAAGCAGATACTTTCTTTTAAAGGATCTTCAAAGCACCAGGCTTCTTATTATGTGTTCTCTCTCTCTCTCTCTCTCTCTCTCCCCATGTGTCTCTCTAATCCTACATATCTATGCATGTGTCCTCTCCTCTCAGTGGTCAGTGCCTCGCTGTGAGACAAAGGACTGCTGTCCCACTGTGACCAGCAGGCATCTCTCTTCACCTCCATATCAGAATAGACACTGAAATCTCTTCTCTTCTCCTCTGCCTTGTCCTTCCCTTTCTCCCGCCGGAGGACTGGAGGTGAAATCTCTCCTCTCTCTCCCCTAGGTAACCCCAGTAAATCTCTCTAAGCTCTGACTCCCCCGCCGTACCTTTAGATTGAAGGCCACCCCCAAAGGTCACTGAGCAGAACTGATCCTCTGTATTCTCTCCATCCCGAAAGGCGGGATGAGACTGGAGCGAGGGGGTGGCCTGGGGCAGGGAGGAAGAGAGGCAACAGAGGGGATGATGGAGGAGAAAGAGAGGAGAAAGATACTCCGGAAGGAATTAAAAGCAAAGGCAAAAGATTTACAAGAATTGCTGCGACTATTTTCTAAATGTATTCAGCGAGAGACTGATTTCCTGCTACAATTTCACTCTTCACTCTACTGGACAACTCAGTCTACTCTACTCTAAGTCCAGTCTAACTATTGGAGAGGAAGTAAATAATGTAGGAGGACTATTAAAAAGACTGGAGAGTGGCAGGGTTGCGTCAGAATTTGAGTGGAGTGTGTGTGGCTGTATTTGCCAGAGATTACTCCTGTCCCTGGGGTTCCACGGTGTCAAAACCTTCACATTTGTATCGCATTTTCCCCAATTCTAAAGTATATATGTGTTACTGCAAGTCTAAGAAATCAGTCACGACATTTTACATTTTTTCAGACTATTTAATAAACTTTAAAATAAAATAAAATGACCATGTTTTTTTTCTTTGTGAGACACACAACATTGATCATATCAGTTTCATATTACTTGACTGATTGAAGCACATGGATACCTACTTACACATAGTAGTAGATTATGAATTGGCTACATAGCTTATTAAAACATTTTTTAAAATAGCAGCTGTTACAGTCGTGACCACACTGTTACAGTCGTGACCACACTATTACGTAGTGACAACACTGTTACGGTAGTGACCACACTGTTACGTAGTGACCACACTATTACGGTAGTGACAACACTGTTACGGTAGTGACCACACGTAGTGACCACACTGTTACGGTAGTGACCACACTGTTACGGTAGTGACTACACTGTTACAGTAGTGAGCACACACTGTTACGGAAATGACTACACTGTTACGTAGTGACCACACACTGTTACGGTAGTGACTACACTGTTACGGTAGTGAGCACACACTGTTACGGTAGTGACAACACTGTTACGGTAGTGACTACACTGTTACGGTAGTGAGCACACACTGTTACGGTAGTGACACACACTGTTACGGTAGTGACCACACTGTTGCGGTAGTGACTACACTGTTACGGTAGTGAGCACACACTGTTACGGTAGTGACTACACTGTTACGTAGTGACCACACTGTTACGGTAGTGAGCACACACTGTTACGGTAGTGACTACACTGTTACGTAGTGACCACACTGTTACGGTAGTGAGCACACACTGTTACGGTAGTGACTACACTGTTACAGTAGTGAGCACACACTGTTACGGAAATGACTACACTGTTATGTAGTGACCACACACTGTTACGGTAGTGACTACACTGTTACGTAGTGAGCACACACTGTTACGGTAGTGACTACACTGTTACAGTAGTGAGCACACACTGTTACGGTAGTGACTACACTGTTACGTAGTGACCACACACTGTTACGTAGTGACCACACTGTTACGGTAGTGACTACACTGTTATGGTAGTGAGCACACACTGTTATGGTAGTGACTACACTGTTACGGTAGTGACCACACTGTTACGGTAGTGACTACACTGTTGAAGAAAACCGCATGTTTTAACTTGAAGCCAACTTTTCATGGGAGGAATGAGGAATACATTAACAGTGATAAAAGTGACAAGAATAATTATAATGAATGAAATAAAAACTCAAAAGAATGAAGAAGGTAGTATGCCAAAATAACAGAAAGTGTGCTGCCTTATATGTAAACTAAACTTAGTGAGTCACCTCCTGTAACTACAGTCTATAACAGTAGAGTATTTGGGCTGTTTTGTTTTGTTCAAAGGATATTTTAAAACAAAGAACAAATGTAAACAATATCAATAGCTGCTCAAGGTGAAAGTGGTCCATCTTCCATCAATAGTAATCACTATAAAGTCACACTGACATGAATCATATCAGGCGATTCAAAGACCTTGTTTTTCATATAGCGCATCAAACACTCGGTAATGTGGACGTGTCTCTTTGTTGAGTTTTCTTTGTGGATTGAACAAGGCATAACCCAACATTGTTGTTACTTAAAGATTAGTGGATATTATATTTAGATTCTTAAAATTGAATTAATTACTGAATATGATCAACCATAACAACCACTTCACGACCAGAGCAATGCAATTTGTTATGGTAGACACCACCGTGACCATTATGGTAGTGACTATCGTTAACTTATTCTTGGCATACATCCAAGGTGCTAGCTAGCTCGTGGCTAATGATCATGGATTTAGACAGATGCCCTTTGTATAAAAGCCAATGTTTTTACAAAATGTGAAAATGTCACACACTGATTTTCAGACTTAGGAGTGCAATTACTTCAAAATGTTGGAACAGACCTACTCCCCACGTGGCTATGATGGACACTGATGCAATCTGGTTTCCTGGGTGCAATTATAGAGCTGTGGCTAAAATCAGGCTCATTTTGGAGACTCAAACAGTGAGTGTTACGGTAGCAGCATGACAATTGGAGACAACCTTTTTTTAGCTTAAGTTAAAAAGGTTAAGCAAAAAAATCACAAATTGGCAAAAATGTTTTTGGTATTATTTTGATCAATATAAATTTAAAGCTAGGATATTACCTTCCAATATAAAGTGGCATTTAAACAGTGATTCTTTTATAATATAACTCTCCTGTGACATAATTGGCTCTCTCTTTTCAGATTTCTGACAACGTAGTAATTTTCGAAAACACTTTTCCTTGGTGGAGACTGCAATTTGAACCGTATCTGTATAATCACCCTGTAGCAACGCGCTACGGTAGCGGGCGCCGTGGCAGGACGCAGAGTTAACAGGCCAGCAGCATACAGCAAAATAAACACGACCCGGGTTTTGACAGCGGTTGTCCGGCGCCGTCCCACTCCGCTTGCTGGCCTCCCTCCCTCTGTCCCGATGGGCCGGCCAGCCCGCCAAGCTGGCCCGCTTCAAGCCCGACTGGCCGGCTCTTCCAGGCTGCGTCCTCCGCGGTCCTCGGTGGGTCGCCGTTGCTGGAGACCCGTTCTCCGTCTCTCCCGCTGGTGCTGGTTCCGCTCACTCTCTACACACATACCACAGCCGACCGGGTCCTCTCCATCCCTGTCGACTCACGCACCCGTCAGCCTCTCACACTAAAAGGACCCGGCTGCAATCAGCCTCGACTGGCTGCAGCTGGTACCGGATCCAGGGGAGAGTCAGTCAGTCCACCGACTCAACTCTCTCCTGGATCCAAGCTAAGCCTCACACCCCCAACCCTCTCCCCAGTCTGCCCACATGCCCCTGCTGGGACACTATAATAGATTTGTCTGCGAACCGCTCTGGATATGCTGTACAATATGTAACGTATGTACCTAAGTCTTATAAATGTGCGACATGTCAGCTGTTTCCGGCCTTTCTATCTCCTCTAAGCTGCTCAGAGATCCATAGAGAGAGAGAGAGAGAGAGAGAGGAAGGGATATTGAGAAATGACGGTGATCTAATGTCTTGGGTCCTATGGAAGAGGAGAAGGATAGAATAGTCTTTTCTCAGAGTAAGAGGAGGATATTAGTCCCTCTGGGGGGCCCTTAGCCTTCTGGACTCTATTATGTTCTCCTGTTGTGGTGCTTACTATTTGTGTGTTGCCAGCTACTGTAAATGGTTGTCAGATATCCTCTATTCTATAGATTGTGTCTAAATATAAGAGAGGTTGTGTGTGTGTGTGTGCATGCACAGGTGGGGTCATCCTTGTTGCCTTCGGGTCACTGATTGAATCTAACAATGTCAGTTATTACATCCACCCTCCAATACATCTCTGTCCAATTCCATCCGCCGTCTCCCATTTGTGCGCCATCTTACCTAATTTCTCTCGGTAATGAAAGTTCCTCTGCCCATCAGTGGCTGAAAATGATACTGGAAATATTAATAAGGGGCCCTTTTTAACCAAATTACATTCTATCACAGCTGAGATTAAATTAGCAACC
Source organism: Hoplostethus mediterraneus (assembly GCA_034670385.1). Taxonomy (NCBI): domain Eukaryota; kingdom Metazoa; phylum Chordata; class Actinopteri; order Trachichthyiformes; family Trachichthyidae; genus Hoplostethus; species Hoplostethus mediterraneus. Next base: position 899,078 of record JAXDDW010000060.1, read on the forward strand.
GCCAAGGTGTGTAGGAACAAAGCTAATGGAATTGGATGACAGCACCCGTCAATCACCGGGCGATTTAGGTCATTCCCTCTCTGACCTTGTCCCGCCCATTCTTATCAATCTCTCACACACAGGGAAACATGATATCGCTCATGGGGGAAGCAAAATGTTATTGCTGCCTCCTCCTGCATACTGCAGCTGTTGCCGTGTAACAATGTCGGATGTTAGGTTGTGGTAAAAACAGCCACATACACATACACACATTTAAACACTATGTAGTTGTAATTGCAATGTAATGTAATGCATGTAATTGCAAAACTCCCAGCAAACATTTTGATGTTGTACAGATGTCGATATAGCACGGCCTGCACCACGGTTGAAAAAGCATCCAGATATAGTGCAAGTTGCAGGTTGAGTCTACCTGCATTGTTTTGTAAATCCGGGAACTAAATATTTTTCTAACACGAGTTCAAAGCAGGTTTCAAAAGCTGAATTTTAACAGTGCAGTAATATCACACTGTGAAAACTTTGCGCTCGTTAGTGTTGACATTGAGCCCCACTGCACGCCGCCTGTCTGTCAAACGCTCGCCGCCCTGCTCTTTACTGTAAATGATATGTTTAATGTCGCCGGTGACCCGTGAAGTTATGTTCTGACACGCTTCTGATGCTGCGAACGTACACATGTTGCACTCCTACCTACAGTGTACTGCTAGACCGAACACTCCACGGCGTTGAGAGTGAGATTGTTTTATTGCAGAGGCCGGCTTCAATTATGTGTATCAAGCGGGGGCTTGTTGATGTCGGGTTCAGAGATAAAGTTGTGTAGGTGTGTGTGTGTGTGTGTGTGTGTGTGTGTGTGTGTGTGTGCAGAGAGACATATGTAGTAATATTGTTAAAGGTGTATCTTAATAATAGTGAGAAAAACAAACCGGACTAGATCATTCAATATGTCATGTTGCTCTTAAATGCCATTTGATAAAGGTTTTTTACTGTATGTGTCTGTATGCCAGTGAGTCTTTTTCTCCCTCCCTCTCTTTACCCATTTCTCTCTCTCTCTGACTTAATTTTCTTCTCTCTCTCTCTCTCTCTCTGTGTCTTGTCTTTTTCTGTCTTTCTCTCACTTAGGCATACACAGACACACAGACTTACTTTTTGTCTCCCCAGGTGTGCACTGGTCCAGGTGTACGTCTTCACGGGAGCTCATCACTGCTCTAATGAGAATGATCACCGCTCATCTGTCTTCATCCACATCCAGCAGAGAGCACCTGCTACTATGTGAGAGTGTGTGTGAGTGTGTGTGTGTGTGTGTGTGTGTGTGTCTGTAATATATGTGGCATCATGCAAACAGATAGTTTCCTTCAAATTGGAGCGGTGTGTTATCTCACTTCCAAGGCTGTTTGTCGACTGGACGCGATGAATCCTTCAGGAAATCGACGGAGATTTCATCGACATTGGTAGCGCGGTGGGGGAGGGGCTTGAAGCGAAATGTAGTTTCTGCTCATTTCCCACACACATTTGATTTGCACATTCATTCATGCTTGTTTATGTGTCATTTGTACAAAAGGCAAGTGGGATGGTACAAAGATCTCCACAGGGCATCGAGTAACTCAAAGAGAGAAGAGAATGGCACTCAGTAAAGTCCAGAGAGATGTGAGCGGTTTACACAGCAGAAATATACATATGCTTCACACAGTAACCCCCACCCAGGATGGGGGAGGAAGCTTCAGGGACCTTTGTCTGTCTCCCAGAGGTGGCCGGCGGGTCAGATGGTCTCTCTACCATTCTGAGCATCTCTCTAAACCTATCTAAAAGGGCTTAGGCTTTGATCCATCTCTAATACGACATGCTTTGACTTTGAGAGCGACTTTGTCCTGAGAAAACCTGAGAGTGTGAGTATGTGTGTGTGTGTGTTTAATTCTCAGGTTAAGATTGTAATGACTGCATCTGTTTTTTTTTTCTTCTTCCCATTTCAATGAAGCGGCCCAGTGGGACCTCTTCTCATTCGATTTCGCACTCATCCAGGAATCGCGCTTTGAAAAGATGTTTACTTAAAACTCAGCCGAGGGATGAAAAGCATAACAACAGATATTGTATTTACCCCCCCCAAAGGCCGCATCAATTGGCTATTGTCAAAGTCTAAGTAGATTTTATGTAAAACTCCCAATCCATGCTGTTAGTATTGACCAAACGACAAAGTGCTTGTTCATTTTTTTCTCAATCCAATTAGTTTTCTCGTGGCTTTCTGACAGCTCGTTTATATCTGTGAGTGAGCGGCCGGTGTTGAATGGGTAATTGTGCAGTTAGTGTGTGTCTGCCAGTGTGTGGAGAAGCTTGTTACCTGGGTTTGCATGGGAATACAAACTGAATTGATTTCCATCTGAGATTAATACGGGAACATTGTGATGGGCTATTGATTGCTTTCTATGATCAAATGAAATCAAAGCTGGTGTACGCCGGCGTGCAGAGCCAGAGTCTGTATTGTTTTGTACGGTTTCAAGTAGGTCATTCTTTTAAAGTGCAGTTAGGTTCAGGTGTTGCTGTACAAAACAGACTTTTTTTAGTTGTACACTTGTTTGCTTTGATCAAACACAAGAAAGCCACTGTGATATGGAAGGTCTCTTTATGTGATTATATGAGTTTCAATTCTTACCTGCTGCATGTTTGTATGTATTTTTTGTTTTGTTTTTCTTTTATTCTGGTGATTTTCTTCAAGGAACTCGCTTGTGTTTGTATCCCAAATCAGCGTCAACAGTTTACGGGGTAATAACACGTCTCGCACTTGTCATTTTCCACTAGCGGGGCGCTGATGAATCAGCCCCGACTGGAGAAAATGGCAGTTTGATCTTCATTCGAAAAGGTTGTTGCCCCTCGGTTTGTCAACACGCCGTCTTCGCTGTTCAGTCAGCGTCCTCCAGGTGTGCAATGCCTGCTAGTACCTGAAATGAGTAGGTTGCAGTGATGGACGTAAAAACAGATTTCTAGTGTAATTGTGGGCTTGGATAACACAATGGCACTTGCATTTATGGACAAGTCCTTTATCGGTTTCATATGCAGTGTAATCGAGACTTCGCAATCAGTTTGGCGATTTGTTTGAGATTTCCGTGTTTTGGCTCGTTTCCAGACCGCTGTGTGTCCCAATCACAACGTTTCTGGCTTGTCAATCCACGTCTCGCGATGTCATTTTCCAAGGGAGCCGTAAGAATGAAGCTAACTAGTCAAATTGGAATGATAGTCCAGAGGAATTGGATTGGTGCACTGGTGAAGGCTAACAGCGTGATAGCGTCGATGTTAGAAGTTGTACTGGTGTGCAATCATGCTTAAGAGACATAGTAATGTGACAGATGCGAACTGCAAACAATTATTATACAACTTATGATCGACCGGTAAGATCCCTAAGGCTTAGCATTCCCAACATTAAACGTGAATCAAAGTTTCAATCAACGACACCCAGGCGTTAGCCATCACAGGCAAGGACAAAGCTGTTCGAGATCCTATTGGAAAGTGGGCAGCCCTTGGCCAGTCACTCAGTTAGGCGTCCCCTACCGAGATGGTCTAGGAAGGCAATTAAAATGATTAACAGCTAATTAGGCAACAGAGGTATACAAAATTTGATGAGTATTATGGTGGGCTTCACATCGATGAGGATCGTCGATTTAGAAGTCATGTGCGTGTAATCATGCTAAGAGTGGCTATGTGGTGGGTTACGTGATTTCACATGTTTATCTGTATGTTGAGGGATCGCGCTCTAAAAGAACGTTCCCCCAAACACTGTCAAATAAGTGTGCACTAGCCGGGAACAGTGTATACATATTTTTCCATGTAAAGCAGGGAACCGACGTCTTTTCAATCAGGAACAGGAGATTGCTTTGTATCATTCTGGTCGGCTATCTAAAAAAAAAACTGCGTTTTGATGGGTGGTTTACATAATTGAGCCAGTGAGTTGGATCATTGCATGAAGGCCTCAGCCAATAGCCTTTGACGTGAGCACAATTTCCAAGACACCTCAAAAACCCCGAGATGAAAGCGCTGCTTACAAGAACTCTTGATGTCGCTCGCCTCATCCTTCTCTCGCCCATCTCTTCCTCACCGGCAGGTTTGCAGGCCAGCTAATGGTACCTCTGCTGCTTCAAAGGGCCTTTTCAGCTGATAAGGGTGGTGTAGAACCTGTGTGAAGCCCTGACACACACACACACACACACTAAGCTAAGCTAAGCTTGTTATGGTAACCTTGCACTATGCCTTCACTGGACCAGTCTCCTCATTAGGTCCAATACCATCAGGGTCTCTGTCTGTATGTGTAGAGTCATGTCACGTACAGGACCTGACAGGATCTGGGCGTGAGTGTGTGAGTGTGTGTGTGTGTGTGTGTGTGTAGGTGTGTGTAGGTGTGTGTGAGAGTTAGTGTAGCTCCATCACACCGGTCCCCGGGGGGAGGCCTCTCCAGGAACGATAAATACAGCATTACTGTGATGCTAATGAAGACGGATGGAGAGACAGAGTGAGAGTGAGAAAAAGACAGAGAGAGAAAAGATGAAAGAGGAAATATAAGTACTTCTTAACATCGCTGCAGGTTAGAATGTAATTGTTCCCCCCCCCCCGTGACAATCAGTGCAGGGTATCTGAGGTAGAGCAAACAGACTCACCCCCAGGGCCAAACTCCCACTGAGCCTTTGACTCTGCTTATGTAACAGCATCTCCGAGGTGAGTGGTGGAATTAGTCTGAAACTATTTGTATGTAAGGTGGAAAAAGAGGGAGCGAGAGAGAGAGAGAGAGAGAGAGAGAGAGTAGCTTCCTTCCTTGACAAGAGCAGGGAGGACAGGCTCAGACTCGCGAGGGCGATTGTGCCGCGCTGGCAGGCGTCCTCATTACGGTCCACCGACAGGACTGGAGTGGCCTATTAGACAACCATTACCGCCGCTGATGGGAATCTGTACTGTAACACTGACACAAACAAGATGGAGAGATCTGGGAACCATGCCGAGGCCGAAAGGACCCGGGGGCCTCGAGGGGGGAAACGGCGGGAGGCGAGGCTCCAGATTGCCACGCTCCTCGGCCCCTGGGTTCAGGGGGGGGGGGGGGGGCGCCCGGAGTAAACGTGTCAGCGTGGCGTCTCCGGTTTCCCCCCGGAGCGAAGACACGCTCACCTAATTAAAACCCTCTTTTACTCCGATACCTCCAGGAGACGTGTACAGAGGAACCTAGCGAGAGAGAGAGAGAGAGAGAAAGAGACGAGAGAGAGAGAGAGAGAGAGAGAGAGAGAGAGAGAGAGGAGGCCAGGCGACACAGCGGGGTAGAATTGAGAGCTAAGATGGGTGGGGGGGGGGGGGGGGGGGGGGGAGGAGGATGTTGGCAGGGGCAACGCCGGGAGCGAATGACAAAACAGAAATCGCAACGCTTCGGCAGAGGAAGGGTCAGGAACGCCGCCAGCTTTTCTCGATTTCTGCCGGCGTGGTGGAGAAGGAGAATGGGAGGAAGAAAACAGAGGGGAGAAGTGTGTTGAGGAGACAATAGAGAGAGAGAGAGAGAGAGAGAGTTGCCTGTTCACTGAGACGCAGAGAGAACTTCACCCGCCTGCTTGTTTCTAACCAGGAGTCTCTTAGCCCACGTGGCGGCAGGCAGGGAGGCTAAACGGAGTGAGAGAGAGAGAGAGAGAGAGAGAGAGGAGGATATGCAGTGTTATGGGCATGGATGGGGTGAGCTACAGAGGTGAAGTCATACAGGAAGTTGCTAATTGGAAGAACTTTGGGTAGAATGCCAGTATTACAGTTTTTATTGGACTTTAATATACCCACAGGACACAATCCACAAATATTTCATTATCCACAACAATACTTTTTCACGTGTCTTAAAAAATATCCCAAAAAATCTGACTGGAAAATGTGAAATACACATGGATGGATTTCTCTCTCCAGATGGATTAGTATTACCAGGGAGGTCTGGCAGTTAGTGATTTTTTACTTCAGGACCGCTGGAATTTTATCCCATCCAGGATGAACATGTCAGTGATTTTCTTCAGCTGCCCCAGTAAAAAATTCCTCCTGTATTTTGAGTTAACTCCATCCCGGAGTCGTTTCCATCTCGTCCAGATCGATGTCTGCTTGTTTCACGCATGCCGACTTGCTTAGTGCATCCGGTGTCTGAATTACAAAAGGGCCATATAATCACTCTTTAGATTAGATTAGATGAAGCTTTATGATCCCCGTGGGGGAAGTGAGGTCATTGCAGCAGCAAAAACAAATAGGATTCAGCAGGGGGAAAAATAAAATAATAGAATATAAGCACACAAACAGAATAAAAAATAAGTAATAAAAGGAAGCGCCAGGAAAAATAGAAAAATAGTGTAACAAGCTGCTGCATCTGGCATTCAAATATGGAGCTGTGGAGTGTTTTGCCAGTTTTGCTACTCTGGGTGACTCTGGTGCCCCAGTAAAACGTTTCACCGTCAGGTTGACTGACTGCAATTACCGATGTGCATGGGAAAAATCGAATTACCGACCTTCACATGTAATACTAATGCCATCCGGAGAGGGCTTAAAAAATGGAGACAAAACTCAACTAAGGCCAAACAAAAAAGACATTTCTTTACTTTCTTTATGGCAGCAGAGAAAAATATCTTGACCTTGCTCTCACTGTGTGTTTTTTGCTTCAGCTGTCAGAGGAAAAGCAACTTCATTTCTGTTTCATCTCAACATGTGAAAAAGGTTTAGTTCCATATAAAGTCAAAATAAATATATGATAATAATTAAAACCAGGATTTTATAACAAATAAAACTGTGTACTTGGGCAGAATGAGAGAGTACCTGGGCTTAGCTCCTTGTATTTTGGGGCAAATCTATTGATCTATTGAACTGTTCTTGCTGGCTGTAGATCATATTTTAGTTTTGGTATCTTGAAAGCTTCCGATCCTCCAACAATGGTGTTAAAATCCATAAAATGATGTGAGGTGGTTGTGGGTTTTGAGGTGACAGCTCTAGCTACAGCGCTAAAGGAGTCAGATATACCACTCAGGACTTCCTCTACCTCTACATACGTGTCCTGAGACACTGAGTCACTCCCGGTTAATCCACCTACCGCGGCTTCTCACCTTCATACGTCACCTGCAACCTGCCAGCTTTTAATTGCAGTGTGTGCCTCAGACACTCTCCCATGGGTTTGCTATGGATTATTGTCATCCTTCATGGTTGGGACATGTTTTTAAAGGAGTGTGAATTCACATTATCGCAGAGGCTTAGTTTGTAATTGATTGCTCTCCTTGGAGATGCTTGCTCCGTTTGATACGTTGCCCCCAGGTTATCCTTGCTTGACACTTTAAGTCACTGTTTACAACAATTGTTGCGCTCTATACCTTCCCATTTACTGCAATCTGGTTTGCCTTGCTAGCTGTGTGGAACTGGGAGGGGGGGGGGGGGGGGTGTAGGTGGGCTCTAGCACACAGAAAATATCATTGGAAGGATTTGACTGGTTGTCCGGACAGGTTGCCATGGTGAAGGCAGTGATTAAAGCTATTAAAGCGGCAGGCTGCAGGGTTAAATGGGAGCTCTGACTGTCACCACTGTCACAAATTAAACAAGAGAAAACAAGAGAGAATGAGAGCGAGGGACAGGGGACATGAAAAGAGGGTATTAGAAAAAAGAAAAAAAATACAGAGGGAAAAAAAACAAGGAGAGATAGTCGAGTGTCGCTGCGCAAAATGTGATTAGCCGTGCTCAAAGCGAGGCAGGATCCCACCTTGCTCTTAATTGATTTCTTTTTTACGGCAGATGAAATAAAAGGTTGCGGTGTTCCAACAATAACCTTCCTATCTAAGCCCAGACAGGGGGCTTTATCATGCTGTAAAACAGAAGGCTCGTTCATCATCACAGCCTGATGTGGAACCACGGGGGCTTACCGGGTAGAGCTGGGGAAGGGTGTGTTCGAGAGAGAGAGAGAGAGAGAGAGAGTGTGTCTGTGTATGTGGGAATGCTTTTTTTTTCCTTCATGGTTACAGTCTGCGCTATAATCTGGTGTGTTAGCGGAGTGACATGTTAATTTAACCTCCTGCAGGCACGGCCCTCTGGGAAACTGGGAAATCTGACAGTTTTCTGTGATTGGGATAACGTAATTTGCTTCTTTCGCGTTCAGAGGACGACCGAGACACATACCGACAATCAGACTCAGTGTGTAATTACCAGGTACAATACTGTTGATGTACTGGGATCTGTCCGGATGACATCGGGCGCGTCGATGTTTCACAGGACGCCAAACGTCATATCCAGCGTGTAGCGGCGCGAGAACGACAGCGGAAAAAGTGAGAAAATCCAGCCAAGGATCTGTATCTTCCCCCTCTATATTACATGTTTTACCACCGTCGCTCTATATGAAAGATAACAAGGTTATTCCTGGACAGCATGTGACGTTTGTGATATTTAACCTGATATATATTTTTGGCACGGGAGTTACAAATGTCCCCTATAGGCACTGCTCATGAAAACAAGTGAAGTGTATTACTGCCCTCATTGTATCAACCTGCACCTCTTTTATACTAGATGGGTCAGGTGTAGAGAGAGCTGTGTGTGTGTGTGTGTGTGTGTGTGTGTGTGTGTGTGTGTGTGTGTGTGTGTGAGGGAGGAGGAGAGTAGATCAGAGGTAGACTGCTGAGTGCACTAGCTGTTGATTGTGTGTGAGAGCTTTGAGAAAGGGGCGCAGAGAGCATCTATCTGTATCATTCTCTCTAAAAGCCTGGAGAGATGGAAAGGATGGATGGGAGGACAAGTAGAAGTCAATAAAGAGATGGTTGGAGTGGGGAGAGAGAGAGGAGATGAGAATAGCTCTATGTGAAGATAACTTAGAGTCATCTCAAAGAGAGAGAGAGAGAGAGAGAGTGTGTTGAGAGAGAGAGAGAGGGAGAGCACAGCAAACGGAGGAGGGAAAGGCTTGGTACCCGGGGATGGAATAAAGTGTGGAGAGGTGAATTTGGCAGGAGGAAGCGGGGATGATGAACAGAAATGCAGCGCTCAGAGAAAGAGAGGGGGGGGAGAAGGAGATGAGAGGATGTGAAGTAGAGGAGAAAGGTAGAGCAAACACACACACACACACACACACACACACACACAAAAGAAAATCGTGGACAATTTTTACAGCATCACGTATGAAATATCCACAATCTGTCTTGTGGCGCTGTACCGCGTTTTAAAGGGATGCTCTTTACGTGGGTACTCGGTGTCCGACCGCTGTCAGCAAATACATGAATCACCTTTCGCCTCCGACCGGCTTCTCTGTTGGTCCTGCCGAGCCTGATGGGCCCCTCACATCGCCCCGGGTTACACTTATATGAATTATTTCTATGAGAGAGTGGAGGGTGGCGGGCTCGTTCCTCAACTATCACGTCATTATAGATTGATACTGTTTGTACATGTGCATTTGTGTACTCTCTCTCTCTCTCTCTCTCTCTCTCTTGAATGAATGATAGACATATGCTGTTTGATTCTCGGAGGAAAGGGTCATAGGTTACTCATGTATACTTTACTGTACCGCTGTCAGAAAGTGTATCTGTGTACTTGTTGAGTAAAACATATTGGAGGCTACGATAAACACAGCAGAGCGTCTCGTCTCGGCAGGCGAACAGGCGAAGCAAAAACATATTTGCGCCCGGCTAAGCCAAGGAAAATCACCACCAACATTATCCATCTGCTAAAACACGTCGTAGGTCGATCCTTCCAAAAAGGGTCTACAGATAGGTCAGAGGCCCGAGACGAAATCCTCAAATTCGTGCTGTGCTAAATGGAGCATTATGCAACGTTTGGCGTAGCGAACTGAGGGGCTTTTACTGAACATCTTGTCCTGTCGCTAATCCTGCCAACAGCGACCAGCCAGGGAGAGAAACAAACTCTGACCCTCGCTACTTACACACACACACACACACACACACACACTTGCAGATATATGGGAATAAACAAACACACACACACACACACACACACTTGCAGATATATGGGAATAGACAATAGACACACACACAGAAAATAGACAAAAACTCAAATGTACACACTGAAACACACACACACACACACTTGCAGATATATGGGAATAGACAATAGACACACACACACACACTTGCAGATATATGGAATACACACACACACACACACACAGAAAATAAACAAAAACTCAAATGTACACATGGAAACACACACACACGCACACACACACTTGCAGATATATGGGAATAGACAATAGACACGTGCACACACACACACACACACTTGCAGATATATGGGAATAGACAAACACACACACACACACACACAGAAAATAGACAAAAACTCAAATGTACACACGGAAACACACACACACACTTGCAGATATATGGGAATAGACAAACACACACACACACACACACACAAAATAGACAAAATGTACACATGGAAACCCACACACACACACATTGTATAGCCTTGCCTCTGCTGTGTTGAGGTCTGGACCGTGGCATTGGAGCCTCACACTTATGATGGATACATTCAGAATGTACACGTCTGAACGCAACAAAAACAACACAAAAGTGTAAACAAAACACAACAAATGGTAAAAGCACATCGAGCGAGAGCCCAGAAATCACGCTTGAGTGCACAAATGTGATGGTATTGTTCTAGTCTGACATCAAAATGTTCAGGACTCACGCCGTCGCTTTCTTTCCACTCACTTTCTTAGTGGATTGTTAAAAACATTACAGCGGGTGAACAACATCACGCTCACGAAAACAGAATCACGGCGAGTAACATATACGTTTTCATACACGGCGTGTACGGTTGCTGTTCATTCTGGGAAATCCCCGCGTTGCGACGTGAGCGGGAGGATCGGTGTGTTAATGCTTAATACATCTAGATTTGAGAATAGAGGAGAGCAGAAATCCAATTTGGTGTCCGGGCTCTCCGCACAGATCCACACTTTCATCCCCACGCACGCCTGGCTGGACCAGTAATCGGCTTTGTGTAATAAAAACGATGATGATGACTTTATCTGACATTTGTAAAAAAGGAGGAGTCCCAGATTCCTGTAGGAGAGAGAGAGAGAGAGAGAGAGAGAGAGATGGTAAAAGTGTTGGTCTTGGGAGTAAACATAGGGGTTATATCGAGTTGCAGCAGGAGCGTGTTTGCCGAGGGCTGTGTGTTTGCTTACTGTATGTGTGTGTGTGTGTGTGCGTGTGTGTGTGTGCGCGTGCACGTGCGCGCTCTCACCCTCACCTCCCTCACCTGGCTCGGCGGAGGAGGATGATTACGATCCGAGAGGTCAGAGCTTTATCTCCATGGGAGCTCCCCAAAGGAACACGGATACAAGAAATACACTCTTAATACCACTCCTACACCTGCGATAGACCTGCTGCAGAGGGAGGGGGGGGGGGGGGGGGGAGGGGAGGGGAGGGGGTGAGAAAGACAACAAACAAACAGAGCTACTTGTAACCCGCTACTTGTTTCTGACACAGGCGGAGAATTGTCCCGTGTTTTCCGATAAATCTCGGCTGATTCGACTTAATGCTCCGAGGAACACGCATCATAGTCCTCCGCCTCGCCGGCAGCAAAACACATCACATCTCAGCCGCTTGACACGCGTTCACTTTTGCCCCAAATCCGCCTTTTTTTTCTTCCATCTATCTATACCGGATTGCAGCGTGTAGGGTTTTTTTTTTTTTTTTCTTTCTCTGCCACTTTCACCAGGGCCAGATTCAATTAGTGTGGCTGTGAGTTAAGTGGGCCCTCAGGGGTTAAGGCCTGTCACGTCAGATGGATCTGTTTGCACGGAAGACCGGGAGGATCCCACACTCCACTAATCTTGCAGAGGAGGGAAAGAGAGAAACCCATCTCAGGCCCCCCCCCCCCCCCCCCCCCCCATCTCGCTAGCCTATACGGCTCGGAGGAATTTGATCTCAGAACCTTCAAGTCTCAGACAAGCAGATCTCAGAACCTCCATGATCCCAGTCGGGGCTGAAACCCAGAGTTACAATTACATTTCCTCATTCAGACCGATGGCTTGCAATGATTTCTGGATGGATGTTGCACAATGGATGTTTACACTTCTGAGCCGTATTTTGTATTTACAGCTCAAGTGTGGTAATACCTCAAATAATATGACATGACGGTGTTCATGGTTGAGGTGGTGTCTTGTTGTGTGGAGAGGAGTGTGGCATCTAGCGAAGAGCAAACACCTAAAAAATCACCTAAGACCAGACTAATTGACGAGTGCGTGTCAGCAGGTTCGTCCCAGGTGTGTGTGTGTGTGTGTGTGTGTGTGTGTGTGAACCGATCTCCTCTTTCTCTGCTTTCAAAAAAAACGACGCAGGAGAGCCCAGCCATCTTACAGGGGGGAGAGTAACAGTTGTTTCTCCCCCCTGATAATGAATTGTTTACAGGTGTGGGGGGGAAACGAGAATGCGCCGAGACTCACTCTCTGTCGCTGTCGTTCGTCCTCTCTCTCTCTCTGTCTCACTCCCACACACGCATGCATCTACATACACACAAACACACGTGGATATGCACAATATACACACACACTCATACACTCATACATACATACACTTTTCAACCAAATGGAGCTGCAGAGAGAAAGACATATAGCCTCCACAGCATCCTGCCTCTCTCTCTCTACCCAGTTTTGCATGTATTTGTTTATCTTTCCGTTTACTGTCCCCACAAGGGCAAATGAGGCTAACGCCGCTAGCTTATTTAATTAACAGCTATCGGGAAGCATGAAGATCCCCTGCCTGTTTTTCCACTCAACACTGTGGCGTTAGGGACCAGCCTTTGACCACCGGCTTCTCCAGCGACCGGTGGTCATATCCAGCCGGTCAGGAGGGCCAAGGGTGGGAGGATAGCTCCAGAGAAAGGTCAGGACAGACATGGGGCTGTAATCAGACATGTAGCCCCCGCGGAGGGTCGTACCCCGGGCCGGGGGGCGACACCGCCGCGGCTAGATGGAGGGCACAGGTTCCGGGCTGAGGGCTCCGGGTAACATTTTATCACAGCCTTGTTTCTTCGGTCTGACTCGCCGCCTCTATAAGCCCGCCTGAGAACACAGTGAGGCAAGGCCAGCATGGCTGTACCAAGGACACACACACACACACACACACACACACACACAACACACACAACATACTGGCACAGGGCAAGGCCTCTCCTTTGGTAGTTTCTCATGAAGCCTTGTCACCATGGCAACCTTAGCAGAGGGCTACTGCCTCATTACAATGTCCCTGGTGGTGCTCTGTGCCTCTCTCTCTCTCTTCTTTCTTTCTTTCTGTCTTTCTGTCTTTCTTTCGTTCTTTCTGTCTTTCTTTCTTCTTTCTTCTTTCTTTCGTTCTTTCTGTCTTTCTGTCTTTCTTCTTCTTCTTTCTGTCTTTCTTTCTTTCTTTCGTTCTTGTTCATTGTCATAATTAGTGTTTAAATGGTAAATTATTCCAAATAGGTTTGCTGCAAATAATGGTAAACAATAAACACTAATTGCATTTGTTTGGAAAAACATAAGCTGATATTTGCAAAGGTATTATCTAACGACCTCCATTAAATAATAGTCTCAAGCTGTGAAACTGCAAATCCTCTAATTGTAATCTAAAAAAAAAGTTCATTTGTATCGGGAAGCCGAAGCCGAAGTAAACTGAGACCACCCGCTGGTTTACGAGCAGCTAGGTGGCTAGCGCAATTTCCCATAGACACAGGGGGATACATCTTACAACAACTAAACAAAACAATAGATTTTGTTGAAAATCACCTTGCAGCGCTATCTTGTATAAAAGCAATCATAAAATATACACATTTCTGTAATTTTTGTCAAAAAGAAAATGTGTGCATGTAATAACATCTCCTACGTGTTTTCTGGGTATTCTGGGTTAGGGGTCAAAGCCTGATTTACCTCCACTCATAATCACCATCACTTGATGTCCCTGAGGCAGTTTCTGACAGTGTCAAAGCAATTAGGGTAGATGTAGTCGTGTCGTGTAATGTAGCCCTAATGCATTAAACCATATCTGTGCTTTTTCAACAGTTTTCAGTTTGACCCACCTGGGGCCAGCAGGGTGAAGAGTTGTGTTCAGACAAGATGGAAACACACATGAATATTTTTGGTGGCTTTTGAAGTTAGCAATAACACAATTAATGAAGTAAGCTTGTGACTGAAAGGTTGCTGGTTCAAAGGATGGTTCCCCAGGATCTGTCTGGAAAATATGAAAAAAGAAGCTTTTCTCTCCCTCAGCAGCAATGTCACTTGATATCCAGTTGTTCCAGCGGACAAACTCGCTGGTCAAAAGTAGAAGACTATCTGGAGCTCCCAGGTGTGGATGGAGAGCAGGGTTCTGCTCAGCCAGAGGCTTTCCTGGATGAACCGTTTTTTAAAAAAGGTTTAATTTAATGTTGCTTCCACCATCAGAAAGCTTCTCACTATGAAGCTCATGTCTGCATCCCATCAACTCCCACAATTAACAATTCATGTTATTTTTTAGTTTTTGTTTAAAAAAAAACCCAACTATTTTAAACATCAATTATTGATAAGAAAATGGAGACCAAACAGTATTGGGTAAAAGTAATTTGAAGAATTTGGGTAAGATCACTGATAAAATGTGTGAAATGGTGTGAAATTTTCTTTTCACCTTTATCTGACTACACTGTCGTTGCACATGCTCATGCACAACAAGCACCGTGATGAGAGTGATGTCTACATTTCAACATGCCACCAATTTTAGGATATAAGTTATTGTGTATAATTGTGGCAAGGTAGCTTAATTCTAATCATTACATTGTAAAATAATACATTATCATCATAATGACTGTGTTCCTCCAAGTTAAACATCATCTCAAATGTGTTAACTGAGATACCAGTGAGGGTTTGTAAGACACCATAAATAAGCATCTTTATGTATCTCATGCTGATTGATTTCCATTTTGATTTCATGTCGTGCAGAGACATCACACAACATGTAATTCCAGCGTTGTACTCCAAATGAATTCAACATGTTAGGATGGCAGCTTCACTATACACACTATAACCATTTTCTGTGCATTGTGTCTTGCTGAAATGTTCTTTGGTAACTGATCTAGGAATACGTTTCTGTGTATATGCACCATTTCTGCATCCGGTTCCCACATTTCCAAAGGGATGGCACACAATGGAGACATTTTGAAAAGCTCATGAACCATATAAGATTCACTTCACTTCAACTGGGAGATTTTTGGGACGACTGATGAAAAAAAAAGTGTCATACCTGGAAGACGGACCTGTTCTTACCTGTCTATATCATAAGAAGCACGTACCTTATTTTATAAATGCCTTCCTTCGCCAACGTATGGGCATTTCACCGGGTCTTTTATCTATGTATGCATCAAATCAAAAGGGACAGTGGAGCACATTTAGGGAGTGGAAAGTGTATCCTTAAAACTGTAATAAGAAAAGAGATCTTGATGGATTACAGACCTTCTCCACATCTGAGACATTTTCAGAATGATGAATCACAAAGGCCTTTTATCCTCTTTCTACCCCTTTCTCTCTCTTTCTCTCTCTTTCACCCCCCCCCCCCACCTCACCCCACTCTCCATCTCATGAGCCTTGGCTTTCAATTGTAAGAGATTACAGGAGCATAGCCGGACCGCGGCCCGTCGAGGATGTTTTATTAATATTTATATGCATATGAAACAAGCCAATTCGGAGCTGTGGGTGAGCAGCTGAACCCCTCAACCCCGGTGTGGATACAGTGTATGCGCTGGGATCAGGGTGTGTTTGTTTGTGTGTGTGTGTGTGTGTGTATATACGTGCGTGTGCATCTGAGCCTGTGTGTGTGTGTGTGTGTGTGTATTCATCCATGTTTGACACCAACCGCTTAACCCTGCACTGTCCCAGACCACCTGAGCCACCAGTTATGTGTCAGTGTTTCCCCAACAGGATCTCCATCATTAGCAGGACTTTCTTGGCTCTTCCGTCTTCAAGGTTAAACAGGTCTCCGAGGGTGGGGGATGTTAGCGGGCTAGGGGTGGGTGGGGGGGGGTCGGGGGTTGTCCTGAACCTGCAAACAAGTGCGGAGCCTGGCAGTCGAGGCCATCGCCGATATCCCGCCGGTGGAAGGAGCAGAAGGAGACTAATCCTTCATACATAATAGATAACCAAATCCTCTAAAACACAGAGACGCTAGCATGCCCGCGCCGCAGAGGATCAGACGCCGGGCATCCCTCCCTCCTCGCCGCCTTTCATTAATACTCAATTACAACACAGCTCCCGGAGAATCGGACCGCTGTCTCCCCCCTTGTAAAAGCTGGCCTTTCGTCGGGAGGCGCAGGTATAGCCGGGGCCTCCTGCACACACACACACACATACAGTAAATGCTGCGCCATATCCTCCGAGTTAAGCGGAGAGTTAGAGCCCTCTTCCCTGGAATAACACCACCCACTTTGCATTTATCCCGTCATGCTGGCGATCAAAAAAGCTGAATAGACGTGAGAGAACTTGATGTTTATGCTCGCAGCTCTCCGGAGCCGGTCGTATCGTAGGATGAGAATCAACATAAAGGGTACTTAATTTAGGCGGGATTCGAACCCCGGTCGGCTGCGGGAAGGACTTTGCGGTACACGCTCTACTCGGTGAGCGTCTCCTTTGTGGTCAACGCTTATTCCCCTTCTTCACAACTTTCCACTTAAGTTTTCACTACGCCTGCTTGAGCCCTTTCCCCCGATATTGCATTTACTAAATTGAATCCATATCTTTCCGAGTGAAAATTTATTTTAGTCGTCTGTCATTTTTAATGGTTTTTAATGGACTCTAAAGCTCTCTGCATTGGCATTGGGTTCCAAAACTTAATTTTATTTCATTCAAGATTCATTGGTCTATTCAACTAATGTTCAATGGAAAATGCAAGCTGAATTACTATGGTCTTGGTGATCCAAAGTAATATTTCTGAACATGAAAACCTCTCTGCAAAAAAGTTAAAAACTCAGCAAACCCAAGACACTAATCTTATTGTGAAGGGACAAAACCTGGAGCTACTCTACTGGCTGACCTTGAGGATGTGGAATGTGCTTGAGCTTTTCCATCCAAATTGGCTTCATTGCACTGTAGTATTGAAAGGTATCAACCAGAATATATATGCCCTGTATCTGTGTAAAAATCACCCGGGGTGCTGTCACCGTGTCTCCCTACTCGGTGTCAGCGGTGCCGCTTCAGGATTGGTTTCTCCGAGAAATAATCAAGCGGGTCTTGTCGCTTTTTTCCTGCCGTCTAGATTTGGAGATATATACTCATGCTGAGATTTAACTGTCTAACACGATTTCCCCTTTAAACTCCCCTCACATTTGTCACCTTTTCATATCCAATTCTGTCTCTTTTTTTTCTACTGAGTTGGAATGGAGGCGTATTCTACTGAGCCATACCTTCCTCTGGTTTGACCCTTTTGACATCATTCATAGTTGGAGAGCGCTGCTTGGTTGAAGTTGTCACTAACAATACTTCCTGGTGTAGTATTAGTCACTCAGGAGGAGAGTACTGCTGGAGTTGTTCCAATTAGCAAGTCCCTGCATTACTCTCTCTCTCTCTCTTTTCCTCTCTTTTTTCCTCTGCACCTTTACATCACCCCATCTATCCCCATTACACTGAATCTCTCTCTCTCTCTCTTTCTCTCTCTTTTTCTCTCTCTGTCTTTCCCTGCTTCCAAAGCTTTAGCCTCCTTGCTGCCTTGGAGGCTCAGAGATTTTTTTTGGACAGAAATAACCGAGCAGGTAAAGTTCTCTCTTCGCCTCAGAGAATGAGGAACTGAAATCCCCCTCCTCTCTTTTTTTTCCCCTTCTTCTTCCACTGTCTCTCTCTCTAACTCTAACTCTCTCTCTCTCTGTGTTTAGGCTGGGCTCCCCAGGCAGTGGGGTCCCTTTGGGGCCCCCGGTGTGATCTGTGGGTGTTTAGCTGTTAATCCGTCAGAGTAATTCCACGGACAAACACTGCTGCGATGTATAATTCCCAGTCCACGACAAGAAAGGACGTAGAGGCCACAGGCCAGCCTGGAGACTGATGAGGCACACTAGCATAATTAAGGCCAGCACTTCCCCGGGGATGGGTCTGTATCATTCCTCTCTCCTCTCTCTGTCTTATACTCTCTCTTCTACTTGTTTTCATCTCCCTTTTGTACTTCATTTGGTCTCTGATGGCGGCAGATGAAAAGTATTGTATCCTTTTTTCTGCTGCAAGTAATGACCAGTGAGGGGGGAGAGGGGAGGGGGGAGGGGGAGGGGGGGCTAGATGAGGATGAGGAGAAAGAAAGCTGGAATCGATTCACTGGCGCGATAGCATTCGCCACGTTGGGTTGACGTGATGGTTTGAAATTCATGGAGGTATTAAGGGGTATTTATTGTTCCCCTCTCCGCCGCTAAACTAATTGCGTGTTTAATTGTTTTTTCACACAATGATGGAGATTTTCCCAGGGACCCTGAGCTGGCTAAGACCACTTCTTTCCACATAATGGCTGTCAATTCCCCCGTTTAGTGTTCAGCCAGTTAAGGATTAGCCTGGAGAGGGAAGGTGGAAATCAAATCAAAAGTGTGTATTGAATCATTATATCACTTTTACAGCAACATCAATACGGATTCTAGTATATTCAAACATGGTGTGTTCTTTTACAACCCTTTTAAAAGAACTTTATGGGGTGTTTTGTCTGTGTTTATCGTATCCCACTGCTGTATTTCTATTGTATTTTTATTTCTGCTGTCAATGCAATTTGATTTCACTCATCCATTTCTTGTTATTTGATTCACTAACTTATTGCTTTTAATGTTTACGTCCCTTAATGGGGAAACACGTTGTGCACAATGTTTTACAAATAAAGTTTATTCGTTAACCCGTCCGGAGTCAACTTCCATCCAAAGTGCTGGCTTGAAACTCCATGCTAGTTTTTGTTTCATGTTGATAGTAAAAAAACGGAGATAGGATCATATAAATTTGATGTAAAAATCATAAAAGTGCGTAAAAGTATGCAAGATGGGACGGGGCAGGCGTTGTCGTTTCTTCGTCTTTTTTTTTTTTTGTCGTGACGAAACGGGGAAAAAATGCTTGAATCTGCTGACTCCGCTCGACAGGCTGAACATTTTAAGTACAGATCGTGCAGGCAGAGCAGATCAAGTTGCCACAGTGGGTTTTGTAGTTTTTGTGGAGGAAAAATGAAGCGACCTCTGAATATAGAACAAGCCACCGACTTGCATCGCACCCGCTTCCTGCAACAACAAATGCCTACATCCTGCACAAAATAGCCCAAGACTCCCAAGCGTTAATATTAGAAGAACAACAGTGGATGGGTGGTATAATTGTGTGTGGGTTTGTGAGTGAGACAGTGTGATTAGAGAGTTCATGTGGAATTATATATGAAGAGTTTTGAAACAAGCAGAAAGCACAGTGTGGGTACTAGCCGCGCTGTTATCCTTGTTAAATATGAGCGGTGTTAGCGGTGGGAGCTGTAGCTTTGTTAGTGGTGGCGTGTGACAGCTCCGGTGGTGGAGGTGGTTGTTACTGCTGATCTAGCTGTGAAACACAGTGCCATGTCTCCGGGCAAAGCTGGAAGATACCATCGCACACACACACACACACACAGACACACACACAGACACACACCACACGCATAACCTAAATAGTGTAGATGGAAAAGGGAGATCTAGACAGGAGTGCGATCAGAAAATAGTCGTCCTTTCCCTCCCTCACACCTGGAGAGTCCTGTGGGTTGTGTGTGAGAGCACTCTTCTAAAACTCTCTCCATCAAAATATCCTCCTCCTCCTCTCTTCCTCCTCTTTCTCCTCTTCTCTGCAGGCTGGTTTGATCTCTGATCCCTGTAGTCCTGCCTCTCTGCCTCCCCCCCCCACAAACCAAATGCTATTGTTGTCTCAGCCTACGCGGATCTGCACTTTCTCACAAAACCCCCCCAAAAAAAACAGAGCAACACTTGTGACATAAATACACTCGGATATGTTGGCATTATATCTAACTCAAGCCCTCCGCACAATTTTTACCCAACACATTGTTAAGCATTAAAAGGATTCACTTTTCCTTTCGCTTTGTAGTTCATAGCGTGTGCATAGACCATTTCCTTTATTGGCAGGACTATCTTGACAAGCGTAATTCCCCAGAAAGAGAGTGTAAAATAAAGAAAGGCCTCCTTTTGTACGGCTTTGAAATCATCTGTACCAAATAGCCCTGCCCTGTAGCTATCTCCTACCAAATGGTTCGAAGTGGCTTCTGTCTCGAAACACAGCACATTCACAGGACTGAATGAGGCAGGTCTAATGTCTCTAAATGGCTGTTATTTTTAGCCACGAAACACTCTCTCGCAGTCACGTCATATACATGAAAATAATTTTTACCTTTCCGCTTCCACTGAATTTGTTTTTTGCCGGGGAAAGGGATTTACTCGAGGGTTAGTCGGCTCCTGTAAGGACTCAGATTTCCCAGACAGAACACCGATTGGTTCCAACGGCATCTCCTGAGACTGAATAGATCCGCTTGGTTAAAAAAAAAAATTGTCAATTTCCCCATGTTAATTCCACTTTGCAATAGGGAACCCTTGAAACTTTTCTCGAGTGGCTTCTCCTCGGGGGCTCTTGCGGTTCCCTTTGAACGGTATTAATGAAACATGTACAGTTACAGACGAAAACACACTTGTTCAATCCATTTAGACGTACACTCCAGCAGCTAAGGCTGTTTTATCGCCTGCCTGGGAGATGAACACAAATTATTGCGCTTCTGTGTGAAAATGTCATTAGTCATTTGGTTTGAGCCCCTCCATCTTTGATAGGGATGGTGTTATGCAGCGAAAAACAGCAGCATGCTTCCAGCCTCAGCCCAGGTTCTCAAGGGGGAGAGCAGCAGTTGTTGTTCTCTAAGAGCTTCATTCATTCAAGCCCAGCAAAAAAACAAAACAAACACCAAGGCATATGGCGGCTTGATGTAGTTAGCTTGTAAAATGATTTCAAAAACTGCATTTGGATGAAGATAACAAAGTAACCAACCAATTAAATCGAATATGGTCAATTGGATGCACCTGATAGCCCTGATCCAGCTGTGGCGGAACATCTGGTAAAGGCTTCACAGAATAGCACGGGGGGGAAAGCTGTGGATTTCACTCTCTGTCCCAACTAAGATGATCACAATGTTCTTTCAATAACGTTTGCTTGCTTTGCTTGCAATGGAAATCCCCATTCAAACATACCATTAAAGGTTTAACTCGAATAACAGCGGTTGCCAAATGGGGGAGAAAAAAATGGCAAAATAGAAAGGGCACTTGCAATCCCCGATCTTACCACCAGGGCGACAAGAAACACTGGCATGTG
The DNA here is from genome assembly GCA_034670385.1 of Hoplostethus mediterraneus. Lineage (NCBI taxonomy): Eukaryota > Metazoa > Chordata > Actinopteri > Trachichthyiformes > Trachichthyidae > Hoplostethus > Hoplostethus mediterraneus. The sequence goes on from JAXDDW010000060.1 coordinate 920,370, forward strand.
GCCCTGCTAACATTTTTCTTATCAATGAATTTTACCTGAACGCATCATCACCCTCACCTGAAGCACTTTTTTTTTTGCTTCCTACCAGAATAGAATCTTAAAATAAGAAATTGTCATCTCCATCCAGCGGTGAAGCACACAAACAATGATCCTCGTTACCGAACGGTATTAATGTTACAACAGGGGGGCGGATGCAGTCGATAGATAAGATAGTAAGTGAAACAAATGGGAGTTTGTTAAAACAAATGGTTTTGATCTGAGGCCGTAATCTCTGTGAGTGCTGCACGGGGGCCTAGGAGACGGTAACAAGTATTATAAATGGTAAACAGTGAATAAAAAGACCATAATAAGGCATGCGTGATTAGATAAAGAGGAAAAGGTCACAGCAGGTTGATGCATCTGTCTCATTAGCTGCTTTATTTGTGTCCCTTCATTTACCCTTCATTAGCCTGCCTCTTTCATCCTCTTTCTCCCTGCTACTCTATAAGTCTCTCCATTCATTAGGCTCTCCCTCTCCCCATCGCTTCCTCTCTATCTGTTGTCTCCGAGTGCAGCGCTTCCCACAGTGTGTCTGTCTTTTTCCGAAAATGTCACCCCGGTGTCTGCACAGTGTACCGCTTTTGACACGAGCACTATGTGCGCCAGACAGGGCACAGGGATTAATTTGCCATGTGTGTATACCTCCGCGCCAGACAGGGGGGTAGAGACTGTGACTGAGGCCCGTCTGACAGCGGAGACGGCAGCCTCCATCGCCGCTCGCACTGCACTTGATGTCACAGGCAAACGGGGGGGGGAGGGAGGGGGGAAGATGGAGGAGGAGGAGGTGTGTTTTTGGCCTTGTGAGTGTGTGATTGTGTGTGTGTGAGAGAGACAGAAAGGAAGAGATGGAGGGCAAGGGAGGGATACAGCGAGAAAGGACAGGAGATGGATCACAATATAGAGAAAGAGAGAAATTGGGGTGGTGGGGAGTAACACTGTAATGCAGCTCGGTGCCAAAAGAGGTCATGTGTGTGCTGCAGATTCATTAGTTTCACAAGACACTAATATCTCATAATCGTTACCAGTTAGAGCAGAGAACATGCTGTACGTTTGAGGCTTTATCAAGCCCCGTTCACCAAAACCTTCGGGTAAAGTGCGAGATTAATAACACTGTTTGTCTCGGCGTTATCCTGTTTTGCAGTTCGTTTGTCGACGTTCCAAAGATAAAATAATAAAAAAATGGTTTTATCAGACGTGACTGTATTTAATGAGAGATTCACACTCACGGCAGGCTGGCAGATTTGTTTTTTTTTCCCTCTTGTTCTTGTGTCTCCTTACATTAACGCTGCACGGATATTCAATCGTTGCAATATTTCGCCGTTTCTATTACTTTCTTGTGTTTACAAAGGAGGGAAGTTGGAGGTTATTGGGGTTATTTTTGCACAATAGCAGCATTGTTTAGATGAGAGGCGCCTTTAGAGATGAAAAGCTAAAGTATCAAGATTGCTTTAGATGCACGCCGGAGTCACCGGAAGCCTTGAGGTAAGTCAAAGCTTCTTAGAAGACGATAGAATAGACCATAACTTAGATGTCCTCCCTGGCTACCGGAGAGAAAACAACTTCACTGTTGTGCAGCTATACATCCAAGTTTACCCTGGCTGTGCTCGAGGGCTTCATGCTGTAGGTTGAGTCCTGTAAACCGGATTTCCTTTCAGTTAACGCTCTCTTTTCTAACGATGAACTTGACCATTGAACGCACCGCACCTGCACTATTCCGTCATTGTTCGTGGCAGCCCGCTTCATGCCTCGCCCTCTTAATAAAGTAATGTCTGGAGTGGCTGTGAGAGCCTCGTCTGGCAGGGTATGTGCAATGGGCAGGGGAGTAATGAGCAAGTCTGAGATAAATAATGGATTGCTGTCATTCACATTACAGGAGGAAATGACTGTAATGGTGCTCGCTGTCTGGGCGAGAGACCTCCATCTAACACATTAACACTCAGGACAACGACAGAGAGGAGAGGAGGGCAGAGGAAGGGGAAGAGAGGATAAAAGTGGATGACATCAAAGTGGAGGGGAGGTGAGCATCGCGGACAAAACATATCCTGCCACTTGAGGATTGATAGGAAATGAAGTGAGATAGGAAAGGGAGGAAACGAGCACACGACTATTTTGAGGGCACGGTGGATGGTGACTCCTAAAACCTCGCATTACCGGCGTGACATATGCCAAAAGGAAGTTACCTCTCCTCCCTCCTCTCCATCTCTCCCAGTTATTCACCCGACCCTCCTATCCTCTCACTCTCTCTCTCTCTCTCTCTCCTATGTGTTTTCTGTGGGCATTAGAGGCAGAATGGTCTGAATGCGAGCCTGCAATAGTGGAGATAAATGGGATTTGAAGCGCAGGCTAAGGAGTGGCAGTCATTAGACAGTAAGTGAGCCAAGCGAGTTGTTAGGACATGAGCAGTGCTAGTCGTTAGGAAGGGATGGAGAGAGAGAGAGAGAGAGGGAGAGAGAGAGAGGGATGGAGCGATGGAGGGAGGGAAGGAGGCCACTGGCTGTTTGTTCTAGGACTAAGTGCTGGATAATGAGATCAGACTGACATGACCCGGCCCAGAGCTGAGAGAGACAGCCTTGCCATTACACCTCTCTCTCTCTCTCTCACACACACACACACACACACACACATTCTTTCCCTGTCTCTATTTCTCTCTTTATTCTCTCTCTCTTTCCCTTACACACACATATACGTACATACACACACACCAAGTGTACCACTGCATCAGCAAAGAACCGAAGCAGAGGAAATAATGTAGACGTAAACAATAAAGAAGGAGCTGACCGGTGGAACAATTACAATGTAATGGCTAAGCTATTTCGGCTGTACTATATATACATATTAGGAACTTACTCTTAAGTGGACTGATCGGGTGAATCCAGGTTTCTTCCCCTTTATCTCCTCTTCATCACTGAAGTGAACTTATTGGGAATCAAAGCGTCCAAAAAAGTATTTCAAGCCCGGACAAAAAGTGAGACAGGAACTGTGCTGTTTGAAAAAGAAAACACGGGCCATGTCATCATGTTGTCATGATGGAAATGTATTTATATAGCGCTTTTATCCAGAGCACTTTACAACATATGCCTCTCATTCAGCCATTCACACACACACTCACACACCGATGGCAGTGAACTACCATGCAAGGTGCTGGCCAGACCATCGGGAGCAATTTGGGGTTCAGTGTCTTGCCCAAGGACACTTGGACATGTGGACTGGAGGAGCCGAGGATCAAACCGCCAACCTTGTGATCAGTGGACAACCTGCTCCACTACTGAGCCACACCGAAATCATTGCAATGGGTTTTTAACAGGTTTTAAGGACCCATGGATTATGAAACTCAATCAAAGTGTAATCACGCGGCATCATTTTATTTTTTATTTTATTTTATTGTTTATTTAACAGGGACGATGCACAATACATTTATTGTACCAGATATAGCTAAAAGCTCTTTTCATCTGTAGTCCCTGGGCAGAGGCCACTAATGATGCGCAGGTTACAGAAGTAAAAGTTGTAGTGAGTCTAAATCTTACATTTTGTGAAGACACAATAAAACACTAAGAAACCAAACCAAAAATAACCACCTAAAAACAAAGGAACAATACTAAATTCCCACTCTGGATCACACAATCAGCAATCCCAAACCTCATTTTAAGCAAAAGAAAACACTGGAATTGTAGTTACGCGTCGTTGTACGTTGTGTTTTGATGTTGATGTACACTGCGTCTATATTAATAATGCAGGATTGAAACCAATAAACCATTGTCAAATAACGATTTAAAAGTCTGCTAACAGGGACGCGCTGGGCGGCGGGCTGTGGAGGAGGAGGAGGAGGAGGAGGAGGACGTATCGATGCGTCGAGGAAGATTCTAATCTGTCCTGCGGCACAGGCTCAGCGGCTGAGCGGGCTCGCTGTGGGCACCCAGCTGGAAACCGGCTGGATGATCGCCCGGAGAGACAGGAGAGAGAGAGAGAGGGCAGGGGGAGAAAAGAAAGAGGGAGAGAGGAAGTGGCAACACTGGCTCAAGGTGTGGTGCTGAGTGAAAGTCAATAGGAAATCATCAGCGTGATCCCGCTTCCTCTTTGACTCGGAGTCTCTCTACCGCTCACTCACCATCTTTCTTGATGATCGGTTTGGGCAGTCAAGGGTCCGGGTACATTTTGATTGCAAATTGACGATTTTGATGAAGGATTGGAACTGTTTTGTTTTTTTTGCTGGGAGGGGTATATGACCATCTCAGCAATTAGAGACATGGCGGCGCTGACAAGATGAGAAATACCATTGAAAGTAATGTAGGAATGCATGTGTTCCTGTCCATGTGAGCCAGTGCAGCCTCGGTCCATTCTAGGGCATGTGTGTCTGTGTATGTGGATGCTGCTGCAGCTGTGTAACAGTAGTCAAAGGCAAGACAGCACACACCTTTGGCATTATGTTTTTCTCACTCATGACCTCACCTGCAGTAGCCATGGTAACTCCTTGTGTTTTGTTATCATCTAGACAAATAGCCTTCTGGTAGCACTGCTAATTACATGGTTATTACAATGTATTATTGCAGGTGTGCATTGCTAGCTATAGCCCCCGATTTGGCTAAGACAGGGTTGACAGTTGATATTGTCCCAGACCTAACCATATGGACACCTCATCTGACAAAGCCATCGCTTCCCTACTTGATACCATACGCGCCGATCATGTGCTCAACCTTTTCGGTGGGTGCTCGAACACCGGAGCACCCACGGGGAAGGCCGATTGAAAAATAAATTAATAAATTAATGTATTTAAAAACTGCATCTTTTTAAAAAAAACGCAACTATTTATTCTATTATTACTTATTATTATCGGTGAACGTTTTAACTACAAATCGCATTCTCCAATTAAACTTGTTCCAGCTCTGTGCGTGTGTAGGCTACGTTAAGGGGCGTGGTCACATAGCCAACTGCCAATGTAACGTTAGAGTCGGCTAAACCAACGTTGTTCCATCACGTAGCTGCTAGCTAACGACACAGCAAGTGTGAAACACGGTGATGATCGGGTAAAAATGTACAAATTTGTCATTAAAAAACGGCGAGAGATACCGAGTGTAAAGACAGTCAAAGTGAGGATCCACCACCAGATGAATTTGTAGCAGAGCAGTGTTGCATTTGGTTTGGGTGTGTGTCTACGTTGACAGATGACAGCAGCCTGCACCACGGTAATTACTAAAGCAAGCGCAATAAAAGTGATTTTGTGACAATCTTCACCTTGGTGGTATTCACTTCATTTGAGCACCCACTGGCAAAAACATAAATCGCCGCCTATGCTTGATACTTTTGGCAAATTACTTTTTCTTCCTCCAGAAGTGCAGCAAAGCGACAGGTAGACCTTCACAGTGGCGCCAAACTGTTTTGTAGAGAGGGTCTTTGTTGAGTTTCACAGAGCTTTGTTTGTTCCATGCACACACACACACACACACGCAGAGAGAGCAAGAAAAAGCATCAGACATTGCCACAAACTATACACATTTGTCATTCATACACATACAGAAGCACGCAAAGAAATACTCACACAGATGAATGAGAGTCAGGCAGCCGTCTGCGTCGTCCTGTGATTTCCCTGGGAATGCTAGATAAGAGTGCGTGGAGTTGGGGGTGGGGGGGGTGGAGTGGGCTGTATTTGAAGTAGGAAGGCATCTGTTTTAAAATGTTGCACCTTCTCCATGCAGTCATCGGGAGCCATTTGGAGAAAATGGCACCATTTTAACTTTTCAAACACGCGGCTGTGAAGCCTCCCTTTGGAACGGTCCACTTCAAACATTGTTATAAGTATACATGTATGGATGTGCACTTGCACACACTTTCTCTGTAACACACTCACACACACGGAATATGCTTTCCTTCATACCTTTTTCAAAACACTAACAAAAATTGCATATATTTTCAAGTTGAAAGCGATAGGCGGATGCTCAGGGTATGGTGCTGTTTTGATGGTGCAGCCTTATCCAACATGGAGGGGGAGTGATAATCCCATGGCTGAGCAGTGCATGCCAATGAGGAAGTCAGGGCCTGTGTGTTGATGAGAGGACTCTGTAGGAGAGTCGAGCACAGACTTTAATATTACATGAGCTGCAGCAACGATGTCCCTATGGCCAGGCTATTTGTCTATGCCTGCCCTGACTCTGCCTCTTTTCGCTTTAGATTTTTCTTTTCTTTTTCACAAACACACACACAAAAGAACTTTTTCAAAATCCCATGGAAAATGTCATTGTGTGAGTCGGCTGAACTGCCGTCCCTGGTGGCAAATGAAAAGAAAAAAATCCACTTGAAGAAAGCTCTGAATTTAATTCAGGGGTGTTTTATGTGTGTGTGTGTGTGTGTGTGCATGTGTGTGTGTGCAAGCGTATTGTTTCTTGTGTACATTTATGTGTGTGTGTGTCCATTCAGTGTTTAAATCTTGAGGTGAGATGGACAGATGAGTAGTTGGCTGATGAAACAACAGGACAAAGGGGAGATGGGCTTCATCAACAAATCGATAAAATGCCACAGCCAAGCAAAACGTAGTGTGGACGGCTGGCTAAGGGGGAGATGCAGGAGAACAAATTAAACTGGACTGTTTTGTTTTTTTTCTGTTTGGAGAAATATGTGAGCAATTTAGGGAGAAAAAAATCTTTTCATAAGATAGCACTGCCCACTTCTCTTTTCTATAAGAATCTCTTTTCTTCTGTGTTTTAATCAAGTCCCCGCCAGACCTTCCACCACACCTTACAAAAGGACTCACACTGCAGCACACATAGTCACACATACTATACTCACACTTAGACCAGTGTTAATGAACTGAGAAAAGGAGTAAAATATAGCTAAAGTGGGTGTGATGAAAACTAAAATATAATTGAAATACAAATTATTATTGCATTATTAATATATTATCGCTCTTGGCTGAAACTAAACAGTTTTTTTGTATTGCATGTTTTTAATTTATGCTCCCTGGAAAAGCTGCTGCTGACTGAGCAAATAAACAAACAAATACTGTGACTTTGTGGAAAGTGTTAATCAAAATGCCCTGACAAACAGAATGACACTATTTTCGTGTGGCAGCTACACCTCCGGAGCGCTGGTGAGTTTGTTTGAGAGGGTTATGCAGTACCTGGTCGGCACTAGGACCTGGGGGAGGAAGGGAGGAAATAAAAAAGGGGGATTGGAGCTTGAGGCCTTCCTGTTTGAATTAAGCCTGAGTCCTTTTTAACTGTGAAGATAAGCTTGCGTCCTTGCCACATTCATTTTAGAGCATGGTATTATCAAGCAGTGTGGTCAGGGTCTTTTGCGCTCAAGCAGAGGTACTGGCTCGCATACGCGCCGATCACGGGGGAGGCTGATCAAAATTAAATTAATTTAAAAAACTGAATCTTTAAAAAAAAAATGCATATATGTATTATATTATTATTATCGGTGAACATTTTAACTACAAATCGTATTGTCCAATTAAAATTGTTACAGCTCTGTGTGTGTGTAGGCTACGTAGCCAACTTCCAACCAACATTGTGCAATCGTAGCTAGCTACATACAAATGTAAAAATGGACAAATTTATAGTTAAAAAACCAAGAGATGCCAAGTGTCAAGATGGTACAAATGAGGCCTCCACCACCAGTGATCCCTCAAGCAGCAGCACCACCACAAACTACACTGACAGCAGGAGTCAGGGAAGAACCTACCAGGCTAGCTGGAAAGCTAAATTCCCGTGGATTGCTTATGAAGCAGCAAGAAACAAAGTGCTTTGGGGAAAAAATCCATGTTCGGCCACGGACAGTATGCATGCCCCACTACCGTCTACAGCACGTGACATCGATTCGTACAAGGCTTTTGTAAAAGATGCCGTTTTGCAGTTGGGGTAAAGCAATGGAAAGGTTTCGAAGCCATGGGAAGTCAAAAGTTCATCGAGCTGCTGTCAGCATCGTAAGCACTGCTAATGCTGGAGTTAATGTAGCAACTGCTCTCTCTGTGGGCAAGCAAAAGCAAATGGCTGATGCGAGAACTGTGTTGAGTATTTTGTCTTCTGTACAATATCTGGCATGTCAAGGACTAGCAGTTCGAGGTCATGTAGACACGGAGTCAAACTTGAGCCAGTTGCTGAACTTACTACAGTCATGGCTCACTCGCAAGGAGTCCAAGTGGCTTTCTCATGACATTCTCAATAAAATGACTCAACTGTTTGCCCGTGATGTTCTGCGAACATCAAATAGAGGAACTTTTTCTTGGATTTTACCAGACCGCTAGCACAACTGGGGATGCACTTTTTGAGCTCTTTAAGTATGTACTGCTGAGACTTTCCCTGCCTATCCGAAATTGTAGAGGTCAGTGTTATGATGGCGCATCAAATATGTCCGGTATTCGAAAGGGTCTACAGGCACGCGTACAAGAACAGGAGCCTCGAGCTCTGTACGTCCATTGTATGGCACATGTGATGAACTTGTCGACCATAACATTCGTGAGTGTCAGAACTTCACGTCTCTCATTCGTGACCTGGTAACACTGAGTTCCAAAGCGAAGACGCACCATCTTTAGGGCCTCTGCGCCCAACGCGCTGGATGGTGAAAGCTGGTTCGCTACAGTCAATTGCTTCAAATTACAGTGCGCTAAAAGTTTCTTGAGGACCTATCTTAAGAAGATAAAGGTGACAGAGGGCAATGCAAATGGTTTACTTCACCACCTGCAAAGGTTCAGTATATTTTTCTCATTGAAGCTGATGACGTTTTTTCTGCGTGCGGAAACGCCAATGCTGCACTGCAAAACAGCCAACTCCATTCACAAAAAGCTTTCCAGCTCATTGAAATGCTCCGCAAGGACATCAAGTATCTTCATGAAAATGGATTTGAAGATTTTTGGAAAAATACAAATGCAGCTGCTAATGCCCTCAACGTGGAGAGCCCAGCTCTGCCAAGGCCAAGAAAAACCCCACATAGACTGGAGGTTGGAGGTGCACCATCACAGTTTCCACTCACTAGAGGCAATGTACAGACAGCAATTTTACCAGGTAATGGACACTGCAACAATATCTTTGGATTGCAGGTTCAGTCAGTCTGCATTCAAGCACATGTGCAATATCGAGGATTTTGTGACAGGGAAAGTTCCATGGAGATGATCTGGATAAAGGCAGGCTGACACTTCATCGTGATATGTTTATTGACATAGCTAAACAAAAGGGTGTTTGCCTAACAACTTTTCGAGAGGCTGTGGATTTCCTGAAGGGACAACAGGGAGAGCCGCTGAGGACCCTGCTGCCACAACTCACCAAACTATTTAGACTTGGACTCACTGTTCCTGTGACCTCTTGCACATCAGAAAGGTCTTTCTCAGGCCTGCGGCGTCTAAAAACGTATTTACGCTCCACCATGGGACAAGGAAGACTTAACCGCCTTGCCGTATTGAACTGTCACAAAAACATTGCAAGGAGCAGAAACCTGGATGCCATAGCCGATGAGTTCATCAGGTGCACTGCTGTGAGGAAAAACAGCAGTGCTCTATGGTGAGTGGCTCTTTCGTTCTTTTACAGTAGGCTACTGTGTAGGCTGGGCATGTCATGTCAAAATGCCTTGAGAATGGATGTGAGTATCCTAAGTAATGTATTCATAGTTAAATTATTTGCGTAACTGAACACCAAGGTATGGTATTCATATCTGTAGGTATTTTTTGCTTAGGTATTGCTATCTGTTGTACTATTATACACGGGAGCGACGTAGTGGTATGTTGTGGCCAATGTGTATACTGCCCCCTACTGTTTGCTGGTATGGTGTAGCGGCTGTTATAATTTGTAGCAGAGCAGTGTCGCATTTTGTTTTGGTGTGTATCTACGGGTCCGACAGATGACAGTAGCCTACACCACCATAATTATTAAAGCAAGCGTAAAAAGTGATTTTGTGACAATCATCACCTTAGGGGTATTCACTTAATTTGAGCACCCACTGGTAAAAACATAAATCGGCGCCCATGCTGGCTTGTACATTTACATGGATCCACTCCTGCAAGCATATGACATTTTTACTGCTTTCATTACATGATTTGCTCTTGCTTTAAACGCACATTGACATAATTCATTTATTTCACTAAAAGTATAAAAGATCGTGCAAAGGTTTGATATCATCTTAGAATCTTATTAGTTCTACATTTGTAAATCCTCATAAAATTCAAGAGTTCTAATACCAAAGAAAAAGATTAGGGTCGTCTCTACAGTGAAAAGATCAAACCAATCTGTGTCTTGTACTGTAGATGTAAAAAGAACCGATTTGAGCAGACGTTATGAATCCAGCCTTTTACTTTGCCCTGACGATAATACTTTGCCCCTTGGCTAAACCTCGGACTTCACACCCGGCCAGAGTGTTTGGGTGAGTGACCAGGTAGATTATTAAGAATCTGTTTGGCTTAACTTTGACTCTTATGTACCATGCTTAGACATTTTATTTTATTCACAAGTATACTTAAACATCTCTACATACATCTCTACAGTCTGCATTTCATTTTTGAAACACAATGAGCCCTCATTCTTTTGCCCTTTCCAGCTCAACCATTCAGTGATTTAGAATTAGGCCTTTTGGCGGACCTGTGCTCTCCTGGGTCCAGATGAATAACGCGTAGAACATAATAATCCTGATTTTTTCTAAGAAATGCCTGTTTTCTCATAAGGAACAGCTCTAAAATGGGAAACCTAGCCCAGAGCTTCTATTTTTTTTCCACAATCCCCATTATTTACATCCACGTAACAAAATCAGTCATCCATCAACCTACCACTCCAGCTCGTAGTGTTAATAACTCCTCCACAGGTGGCTGTGTTGGACAGAGCCATGGCAGTGTCTTCACACATCCTACACTTCTACATTGTTCACCTGGTAGCTGCCAAGGTAGCCCAGCTGGTTCCAGATCAGCTGTCAGCCTGCTAATCAGCTGTCATGACTTACTGACCAGTGAGAAGATGAGGATGGCGGAAACATGTCTTCTCCCCCTCTATTGGCAGTGAACTAGTGGAGGGCATTCAAATAAGGTCATGCTTCACATGTTTGTGAACCGCTTGTGCAATTTTAGCTTTTACCGTGCAATCTTTTTTTACTTTTACTACTTTTCTTTGAGGAAAAGAATCTGTTTCGGGGTTTTTTTTCTAATGGGAAGTTGTGCATGTGGTAAAATGAAAATAGTTTAAAGGGAATTGGTGACCTTCCTCTTGCATCAGTTGACTAAAGTAGGTAAGTAGAATCAAGTGAGTAAATAACTGGGTATGGGTTAACCAATCAAAGGTCATTTCACTCCCATAAATACAGATGAGAAAGCTTGGCCCAGTCAGTTGGGTGTTACCCCTGCAGGTGAAACTAGGCTACGATCTAAGGAGACCGCCTGTAGGACGAGTCCAAAATTGTTTGGTCGCAATCAAAAATGCCATTTTGGTGACAACCCAAAATAAGCTTATCCCTGTGGCCAAGCATGGTGGTGGGAGTGTCATGGTCTGGGGCTGTTTTTCTTCTACATTAAAGGAACCTTGAATTCTGAGAAATCATGAACAGAACGTGTAGTGTTTTGGCTGGGCCAAGTCGATGGCCTTAAATGACCTAAATCTGATTTGAGATGCTGTGGCAGGACCTGAAGCGGGCTTTTCACGCAACATGTCCTCAAATGTGGCTGAGTTCTATGAAGAGTGGGTGAAAATCCCTCAAGGACGTTGGGCGGCTAAGTCAGCAGGATCAGTTTGAAGTGTCCATGTAAGGGCATAACACTGATTACTTACTCCACATGAGTGTTGTGATCTTGATGACCCAGAGGAGAGTCCCAGGTCTAGTTAATGAGTAAAAAGCACTTAAATTACAATGTATTAAATTATATTTGGTTATTATAGTATTTACTACTCTGTCAACAATGATATCAATATAATACTAATATTGTTGATAAATCTAGTATGATTGAGACTGTTCTCACCACCCATCGATCTATAGAATAATTATCTGTCCAGAATAGCCTAAAAGTCCTAAAGTATGGTCGCAGAGTGACCAGGCTTCATTTTTCCATCATGGCTTTGGGTGGATTGGAGGAAATTTGTGGCTGGTAGTTATGAGGAGCTGAAGACTGGATACCCTTTTAGAAATACTTCCCTACAACAGCTTTGGGGGATTTTGATCTGTTTGACCATTGGGACCTCCAAGAGCAAGGTTGGCCGAATGGGGAAAACACCAGAAAAGGTCATAACTTTGTTTCTTTTATTCCATTATAACCATCAAGATTTCCTCTATAGCATAGGAGGGGGAAAAAACAGTAAGCTCTTGTCAACGGTCCTGACAGGTATTCTGCCCACAGTATACACACACTTGGGAGACTGGTAGAGCATATACTGTACATCTCCTGCTGCAGGAGGTGGCCAGTATACTATATCAAAACAAGTGTTTTGAAATATCCTGTAGACTCACCAACCCAGAAAATGAGATCAAACTCAGCAAGAGATGTCTTGGCAACTAAAGGCAGCATTAAACCAACCATGACTACCTTCTGTCTGGCTGGGGGAACCTGGTCTGATAGAGAATCCACAGATATCCATATTAACCATTGTAACCTTATGTGAATCATGAGGGCACTAATAGTGGAGAGGAGCCATATACAGTGTGAACATCCCTGTCAAGAGAGGGAGAGGAGACGGGCACGTCTCAGACCAGACCGGGCACCAGTAAAGCAGGGAGAAATGTACTCCGGCTCAGTCAATCTCAACATCTAGACACTGCAACACTGTCAATACTTGAAACTTTTTGTTGTCGTTACAACCAAGGTTGCATTGCAATACAAAGATTTGGTCTTGGCTGCAAAATGAGTTTGGCTGGAAATGAAGATATTTGTTTCTAAATTGTTTGATAAGATAGAGACGACCATATGCCTCTAATTCTCACAAAACTCCTTTGAGCCACTTCATTTACAAATAATAGCTTAGGTTATTCTGCAGTTCTTGTTTGATACAAAAAAAACCCATCCTATTTCACCTACCTTCACTCTCCTTCCTTACTTTTTTTTTTAGCACTTTACAGCGCTTTTAAAAACAAGTGTAAGTATTTTATGGTCAAGGCTGCAATATATTAAGATAATGGTGTCACCTGTTGACATATTACATTACAGTCATTTAGCAGACGCTTTTATCCAAAGCAAATGAGCAGAGATTATAAGGAAAGGAATAACAAAGGGGCTCGTTTCTAACATCAGCAAGGTCATGCTGATAGTTTAGTCTGAAGAGTCAGTTGGGGCTAGAAAGAAGGACACGAGACGGGTCAAATCACAATCCACATATTCATACATGGAGCAATAACACCTACACACATGATCACACATGGTCTAAGTTACACAAGGCATCTAAAGGAGTTCTTTATGCAGCACTAACTAGGAACTGAGGGGGGCATAGAGTCACAGGATACAAGAGAATAACAAGACACAATAAATTCTTCCCCAGCGACTTACAAAGGTGATAGTTGCCACTGTGTGGGGTTTGAACCCACGACCCTGAGATTGAGTCTCACGCTCCACCGACTGAGCTGCCCAAGCCCGACACATGATCCAGTTTTGTCACAACAATGATCATGCACGTTTTTCCAGACCTCGTCCTCTGATTGACACTCGATAAACTTTTGATTCACACACAAAAATGAGAAGCATTATCAGGATCAGACGCTCCTCTAGACCTCACCAGACAGCATGTTTCTTTCTTTTGTTCCTGTGTATTGATTCAACTACCTGAACGTCACGCCTGTCTGCTCGTCTGTCTACCTGTCTCTGTCTTTCTCCTATCTCTTTGTCTACATCCATCCCCCCCATATATCAGTTCCCCCGTCTTCCTGTCTGTCCATTCGTTTGTCCCTCTCTGTATCTAGATCCCCCCCCCCCCCCTCCTCTTCTGTCGACATCTCACATTCATTACCGCATGGCCTTGGCTCAGCCTGCTCTCTTCCCTTCTGTGGTGCTCAATTACTCTGTCTTCCTGGGGCAAGCACTGGTGTCAAGCTACTGTAATGACTTTCTGATTATCTGTCTTTACGTGATGAATGAGATGGAAATGTACCGCCATGGCCAAACAGGGTGGGTGGGGGGTGGGGGCTGGCGCTGTGCCGAGCTGCCACACCGTAGGAAGGGTGGATGGGAGCAGGGCGGGGTGAAGCAGCCATACAAATAATATTGGATCACGATACAGATGGAATCGTTATCTAAAGCGGTCGCGCTCAACCCTGGTGTTTGACGGTCGTGAGGCATTTTCTTTATTTAACATCTTTTCATTCATTTCAACACGGTATGGCAGTGTTTGGAAGCCCGTCACTAATTGATCAGCCAAAGTGCAAAAAAAAAAGGAAAAAAAAGCGGGAGATGGATGACAATCTGCGGTTTGAGCTCAGAAGGACAAGTCATGACTGAAATAAAGTACATGTCACATCTCAATGAGACATGGGCTTAACCTCTACTCGGGTTTGGACGTGCTCAGCGTGCCGACGCAACTTTTGAGGACCCTTAGACGCGAAAAACAACTCCATCAAGGACAAAACGATCCTCCCATTTTAGCGTCTTAATCTACGGGACTTGCATCATGTAAAGTGATTGTTGATGCTTGACTTTGACCTGCTAAAACACTCGTATTGATTTTTCTTCCCTTTTTCGTCCAGATGAGTGTCGAGGCCCCCCGCTCAGCCTCCTAATGCGTGCCTGGAGGTGAAAAATGAGGGTTGACGCAGACATGGTTAACCATAATGCCGAGGCGGATGCCACCCGATAGCAGCCAGACACCTGAGAGAGAGCAGGCCCGGGTCCAGCTCGCCACTCACCCCCCCCTCCACTTCTATTATTCATCCCTCTTTCAAATGCCTTTTATGCTGCTCAATTACCCCTCCAGCGGCCCAGTGTGGACACTGTAATGACATTCTGATTATCAGTCTGTAAATGAGAAATGAAATGAGTGTGTGATGCCGTGCCAGGGGAAGAATGGGAACTGCTAGAAGCCTTTCAAATAACGGGAGGCAGGGGAGGAGGGGGAAAGGGTGGAGCATTGACAAGACGTTAGAAAGGGGAAACATTTTCGTGACACACTCTAAATGTATGAAATTACACTTTAGAATTTAATTGCCCCCTTATTCATACGGGGGAGATTCTTTATGTTTTCAAACAATCAGTCAAGCAGAAAGGAGACCCTCGCTGAAAATGTGCCCAATCTTCTCCGAGAGAAATCGCAGATATCCATTTTATATGTTGAATAGAACATTCCAGTTTAAATCCGTTATTGTTTGGCGGGTGCTTGTAACTTCACTGGCAGATTTTGCTGGCAGAGTTCTTCAAATATTGTAAAAAAATAAAAAAAATAAAAAAAGACAAATGCCTAGGAAAAAAGAAAAGACCATCACCTTGAGATAAGACGTCGTTGAAACAAATTCCACTCCGGAAAAAAAAAGAGACGGCGGCGTTGTCAGAGTTTACTCAGCCAATCTGTAAATGAGAATCATCGCAGCGTACTGTACCTCCGCGATGACTGCCAGTGAATTTAATGAAAAATAAATGTTGATTCAAGTCAGTCACGGTGAAGTATCCTCTGACAAACATCGCACATATAGTGTGTCATACAATGTTTAAAAGTCCCCTGTCCGTTTTTGAATTCTGTCTGTTTCTGGCTCTAATATGTAGGAAGTTGTCATTTCAGCTTTTCTCTGCACTGTCGTACATTAGTGATTAACCAGAGCTGTTGCTGCCCAGGTTTATCAAGCCATAAAATGCATCTCTGAGCCGCTACGTATTCACTATATCTGCAGTCTAAGTGGCCTGCTAATCTACAGTAGCTTAGTCGCGGAGAGTCTCTCTCTCATTCAAGCCCAATCAACAGAGATGCTCTGCAGCCCCGGACTGCTGTTTAATAGGATCTTAACATCCTGATCAATCACCTTAATTGATATTTTTTAGGCATTAACGCTCTCAAACTCTTAACAGATGTAATTGTCAGATAGGGAGTGGGATCCCCATCGGCAGTAATTGGGCCATTATGGATGCAGGCATGACTGAGAGCTTTAGAATGCCAATGACATGGGAGATGGATAGAGCCGGGGCCTCGTGGGCAGATCTGTACATCACTCATGCTCGGGCACCGTGGAAACTTTTGCTAAAAGGCTGGCTTTAAATTAGCTGGGGATGCACTCCGAGGTGATTTTAACAATCTCCTGTGTGTGTGTGTGTGTGAGAGAGAGAGAGAGAGTGTGAATGTGCATGTATGAGCGAGTAAATGTGTAAATATATGTATGCATTTCTTCTCTCCTGTGCCAAAGTGTCAGCCTCAGTCGATCCCGGCGTGTGTCGGTCGGCAGCGATGCCATATGGTGTCGGCGGGCGCTCTGCGTTGTGCGTTGCGCCATTAGAGCTCAGGAGCCCCGAGGAGTGACTCTGGCATCTTCATTAATCCTGGCTAACTCCTGTGTTGCCAGGGAGCCCAGTTCCACCGCAGCCTGCTGATGCTAGCACAATATCACAGCTCACTCAGTCCGCGCCCCCCCCCCCCCCTTCCCCCTACCCTCCCCTTCAGTGCACGGGAGGTGGGAAGGGACCAATTGTTTGCAAAATACCTTTCATTTCTCCATTGGCTTCGTGTGAATTATTGCCAGAGCTCGTTTTATGATGAGAAATTACTGTAAATGCACTTTGAAGACGCCTCGTATTCAAGCTCGGCACAAGAAAAGCAGTGGGAAAAGGATTGCAGAGGCTAACTAGGCGGAATAACCCCGTGTCAGACATTTGTTTTTTTCCCGTTAAATATTTTTCACTTTTTCCTCCTATTAGATGTGACCTTGTGCACGCCTATGTTTTCCAGGCCAGAGAGAATAACCTCATGCAAATCGTCCCACTCACACCTGAAGACAAACCGCTTTCATTGAAACAGGTAAGGATAGTAAGGCCAAATGGTTTGTCAATAGAAAATAAGACTCTTCTATTCTATTCTAAGGGCTGTGCGGTTGCAGCAATCCGTCAACACTCAAGAATAATCCAAACTTTTTTTGCAGAGTAAAGATCCTCAAATCTGTTTGATGCTTAATTAATAGATCTAATGATGCAATAAAACTCACCGCTCATTTTCTTTTGCCATGTGCCAAATGTTGATTGAGGGAGCGCCGACGATTCTCCGTGAGAGAACTTTCCATCACAGAGACTAAACTAACAGCAATCAAAACAAATCAACGTTATCTCTGCGTTTTTTTTTCTTCTTCTTCCCAGTGTGCATCTGTTCATCTCCCAAACGAGCCCAGAAGAGAAGTAGACAGTGCTGACAGTTTCCTTGTATTAAGGTCTCACAGTGTCTGGGACTGTTCTAGTGCCAGAGGAGACTCCTTGTCTGGAACATCACTTTTAGCTTGTGAGTGATCAGTTTGTCAAACTAGTCTGTGGTATAATGTGTGTGGATTTGCCTTGGTTGTCTATCTACTGTACCCATCACTGCACTGCAAGGCTTGATTGTACTACATGAATGTTGAGAGAGAGAAAGAGAGAGAGAAGTGTTGCTAATTTTGGTGGGGGGGATATTTTGCTGTGGTGCTTTGAACAACTTGTACGCTTTTTTTTTTTTTGTCTTTGTCTTTTATTTTTAGATGTCCTGCGCTTGTAGCTGTGAGAAAGTTATTGTTGTGAAACATGGAATTTCGCAGTTTAAGCGAGGGATGCAAGCGAATAATTACCCACGAAAACTTGTTTCCGTGTCCAATATTGCGGCACAAAAATAACAGGTTTAATATAAAGTGTGTATGAAATTTTTTGCATATTTATTTGCGAAGCTCCCATGCTGCGACTGTCGAGTCAGAACTGTTTATTATTCTCTCTGAATACCCACACAGGTCTTCCAGGAGGGGGGCGGGACCTCGTGACGGGCCCTTCTGACATCATTGATTGCTGTGTTAAATATCTTATTCGAGCGTTCTCTAGACACGCAGACCCTTGCCCTAGCCTTCACGTAGAGCTCAGAGCATCAAGAATAGAGACCGAGGCGGCGGGGGGGGCGGGACCCGCAGCCAATGCGTGTTTACACATCAGCTGGACAGACTGCAGTCCTACTGGTAATTGGTAAGGTTTTGACCTGATTGATCGAGACGAAACGCAGCGCTTCTTCCTTGCATTTTAGGCCGAGCAACACAGCTAATGATGGCCCGGGGCAGTCTGAAGGATTTCAGTGAGCAAACTAACACCCCCCGCCAATTGGGAGAAAGGCTGTTGGAGCTGATTGAAGATCAGGTTCTTTCCCGTCTCTTGTGTGTACTCTGGAATTTAAAGAATTGAAGGCTAGTTTATGGTAGATGGACTTTATTCCTGCTTCCCCCGATGAAGCAGTGTGAGGAGTATCGTGCACTAATGGGTATATGTCTTTATCTAAGCGCAGAGCAGAGGTGGTGACGGAAAAGAACAGGGTTACAGAGATGCGGCATGACGGAGGAGATAACACCAGAGAGCGATACGCAGCACAGCCAAATAAATGAGAGTGAGTCATTTGATTCGGTTACATTGGAGAGTACTCTCCCAATCCAGGAAGTGTGTCTCGCTTTTCGCAGATGGCCGAGACGATATGCATTGAGACAGAAAGGAAAAAGAAAGAAAAAAATGAAGTGGCCGAGAAGGACGAGGGGATGGGGGGGATTGGACGACATCAGCGAAGAGAGAGAATAAAACAAAAACAAAGGGGAGAGGAGAAAGAGGGGGTGATGAGATCCACTGATGAATCATCCACACTGTAGTTAATGTGGGCAGACTTGATTCGCTGTGTGTGTGTGTGTGTGTGTGTGCGCGCGCCACAGAGCATGATATGATACAGAGAGCGGGGACACACACCAGCTGCTGTGTAATTGCAGAGAGGAGGTTGGAGATAATTACCTTGAAGGGCAGCGAAGAAGAAACCGAGATAAAAGACAATGATTTCCTTTCCTCTGATGTAAATACCATAAAAGGCCTTAAAATAACAGACAAAACTGTCTTGGCAACATTCGTATTGTTTTAGCAAAACTCCAGGGTCTTCAGTTGCAATGTCTTGTCAGCGCGGCGCTCATCGGGAATTCATCAGAGATAAGCCCGTTCGTCTGACGGAGGGCATTCTTTTTTTTTCCGAGACAGGAAAGCGAAAGACCGGGTGCCTGACTTTGCACATTTGTGTTTAGTTTTTTTTTTTTGCACCGAGGCACATCAGCAGTTCATCTTGATAAGAGAAAGGGCTATGCGAGCGGATTTGGAGAGATAACCTTTTGTGAATATAATTTCAACTTTGAGAAGAAGCTACGTGGGGGCGATGGGGGGGGGGAATAGAGCTGGCGTAAATCAAAAAATAAAAAGGAGAAGTGATTGTATCATCAGACGCTTTATCTCTATGCCCTTTGTACGGGTTGACCCGGGGCACACGCAAAACGCCTTGATGTTGTATCAAGGAAAGTTCTTGCACAATGGCAGTACAGTAGGTGGAGAATAATTGAACTTTTGGGGATACAACTTAGTGTTGTGTTGGCATTTTTAGGAACCTAAATTTTGATCCTGATCACCTTCACTGGAGATGGTTTCAACCAAGAAGGAAGCTTGAATGTAGGGGTGGGCGCTATGGCCTAAAAAATGTTTCTTAATAATATAATAATAATAAAAAATGCTTTAGGAGCAGTACAAGACTCTGGGATGGTAACAGTTTATTCCCGGGGGGTTAACTACGAGGTTTCTACTGGGCTCTTCCATTAGTATTCTGTCATCTGTATATTATGACAAAATTGACATTGAACTTAATTGTTTATGAATGTTTTATTGTGCAAAACTGCACTGTATTAAATATAAATAGCACCATAACATAACATAAAAATGTAAATTTTAAGTATTCCAATACTTCAAATAACTTCTACTGTATATAACAAAAACTTCAAAGGTTAGACAGCATGCCAAGAAAACAATTATAAAGATAAATAGCACATTATATGCAAACTTTTTTCCAGTTTGGTAAGTATTTTCGACCTGGCATCACATACCTCGGATCCAGTGTTTTGATCAATGCCTTAAACCTGTTTGTATAGGAACCATGTCCTTACATAGGTACTCTGGAATGTGTAATGTCCTTCCACCGCTAGTTTTTCGTCATCCGGACAGCCACTGAACATGACTCGGCTAGCGACGTCTGGGTTGTGGTTTTTCATTTAGCATCACTTGCAGAGGGACTGCTTGTGTCTGCGCGCATCCTAGTACTCTCTTCATACTCGCGGACATGTTTTAGTTTGAGGTGATAAAACGGATTGCTCGTGTTACCACCGCCGGCAACAACTCTTGCTCGACATTGCTTGCAGATAATAGTTTTCTGCTCAAGGTCCAACTTTTTAAACCCAAACCACGTCCAGATGATGGACGACGCACCTTTCTTTCTAACTAATTCTGCTTCTTTGTTTGCATCGGGAACGGGAGCTCCCGCATCATTCTCGCTGCCCTCCATCTCACCATGCATCTTCAGAAAGCATGCGTGTGTTTACGTCGACGTTTACGTTGCACTACTCACTTTTTCACATTGTCTTTTTCCACAAACTAGTTTATCTTTAAATGGCAGCGCGCAGTTCGCTAGCTTTGTGTGTTACGTTTGTAAATGTGAAAAAGTATTTTTACATTCAAAGAGCCTAAAGGTAGCCTTCTAGCGGTACATCCAGTTGAGTCAAATCTCTACCTTGGCACGGATTTCTACCGGTTCAACCGTTATACTTGAATGTATGCCTTGCATGTAGGAAGAAGACTGAGTCTATTTTGTGCATGGACAGTGAAGTGCTCTTCAAGACTTGGCAGAGGTACAGAACAGTGAACTGCGAACAAAGCAATAAAAAAATAAAGAAATCCTAAAAGGGTGTCATCAGTGCATCTAAAATCCTTGTTTTTTTCATGTGAATAGCACAGTGAAGTGGTTAGATGGAACATATGACAGACACAACCTAGGAGTGGAACTCTTAAAGGCCAAATGGAATCCTCTTTAGCCAATTAGAGTCCTGGAGCGCACGCACAGTTGATCCCCATGGTAACGAAGAGGAAGGGCACGGCTCTCTGTACCTCCCCCGGCTCCTTCTCTGTCCCCCATCTTTTCATGTGGAAATGCGCTCCATTGTCCGCCGTTGGTTCTTGAGAGACAGGAGAGGCTATAGCTCCCTGGCGGGCCATTTGTACCGGGGGGGGGAATCGCCTCCTCGTTCTCCTCCTCCTCCTGAGTGGAAAAGATATTTGAGGAACACCACAAATACAATGGTCCATTAAATGATGGGCAAGACTGGCTGAGACAAGGATTTTGTTTACCTGTTTGCTAATTTAACATGCTTTCAAGAGGTTGTAAAACACACTTTGTCTATGGAGTAGAGGAAAGTAATGATCTTGAGATGCATTATATGCATCATACGCTTAAATGAGTTGGATCCATTAGCATGATTGGTTCAGCATCCTGCCATCTATGAAAATAGATTGGTTGCGGAGGAAGACTACTAAATATGAGACACAGGCTATAGTCTTTTGAGAATTCTCAAGTAGTTTGATCATGAAGTTGCTAACAAAGTTGTTAACAAAGGAAGATATTGAACACCTGTCAATCAGTAGTTATCATGTCATGTCATCAAGGGTTATTTGAAAATGGTGTATCATCCAATCCTGAAGTGTTGCTTCGATTTGTACTCGCCTGTTGCAAACGAACAGGTGTTTTTCGGCATATGGGTTCAGAAAATATTGGGAAAATTGTCCCTTTCTTTACTGAAGCAATGATCTGTAGAAAGATGTCTACCACCTGTGAGACAGACAGACAGACTTATCTGACTCAATGCATTTCAATCGTTCATCAATCCTCGTGACAAATTTCTGTCACTTTTGGAAACAAAAGGAAGGAACTTTTTATTATCTCACTGTCTATTTAGTATTTGTATAGTACACCAAAGTAGATTATAAAGTTCTTTACTGAGTACAAGTACAAGTTGGTATACACAAGTATGTCTCGCCGCTGCTCAAGGGTACCTGGTTTATAATTGACACTCAGGAAGCTGAGCCTACTGCCTCCGCGACCCGGCCCCGGATGAGCGGCTAGAAAATGATGATGATGATGACTCAGGAAGCTTTTTTCCCTGGCAGTCAAGCAGTTCAAACTGACAATTTTTTCTACTTTTCTAACCTGTAGGCTACTGCCGCCCCCTTTTTTGAAGATCATTTAAAGTTAAAAAAAAAATACATGTAGCGCTGAAAAAAAAAAGAATGCGCAAGAACTGAAACGAAAGTCTCCATGTTATCTCCATCACACGCCAGTCCCGTGGAATCCAATTTCTGCCGGTGTCAAACACAGCAGGGAGACAGAGAGCGACTCAAGCCCTTACCATAATAATGACCAGCCTCTCTCTATAATGGTTGTGCATTTGTGTGGGTCCGCGTCTCTGTCATGTGCATGCATGTGTGTATCCACGCAATTAGATGACCGCACCGCATTTACAAAAAAGCACTTACACCTGCAGCTCCCTCTCGATTCCTTTCAGAGGTTTGAGAGAGGGGGGCGGGGTGATACAGCAATCGGAGCAAGAACAGAAATGCAGAAATGGGGTGAGACGGATGAAAAAGAGGGTCGGAGAGAACGCTCAATCTGGAAGAGTGGTGATGCGCTGTAATGGTTGGAGAGCGAGGCAATCTTGTGGAGTTGAAAGTGCTAAAACAGAACGGTAGAAACAGAGAAGGCTGCGGTAAAGCAGAGAGGTCAGACGCCTCTAACTTGATTAGACTTCTGCTCTGACGAGGTTTAATCGGCTTTATTCTTTTCTACTTTTTCCATCGTAGGTGCATGTTTTAGGTGGGGTGAGTGCAGGGGGGGGGTTGGATCACTGAACTCTGATCACCTGTCTAGACCAAATAGCCAACAGCCAACAGTCCAGGGGAAATTGCAGGCCAAGGACTGGACAGAAGGTGCAACATTCAAATGTCAGATCAAAGCTAGCGGAAGGGTTGGGGATGAAAAAGTCTGCAGCCTTGATGTCGGCACACAAACCAACTCGCATGTATGCACACACACATGCACACACACACGCACACACACATGCACACATTGCCTTGCTCCTTGAGTGTCAGAAGCATCACAGAGGAGTTACGACACTGGAAACGATGACACCTGAGAACCTGGAATATCTCGTATACGCATCTCCTCTTCCAACACAACCGGAGTGGATCCCAGGAGACCGACGGATGCCGACCAGTTGCTCTTCAGAGATAATGAGCTCCTAAGTGCTGAGTGAGATGTTTGGAGGGCCATGAGGCTGGGATTGGAGTTGCTTCCCCCCCCGGCTCTGCACGGAGAGAGGGCCCGGGCTCAGCTCTAAATTACTTGAGTCTTCTGGATCAATGCGGGCTGTAATTAGCTACTATTGATCCCAGACAGATCAGCCACTACAGTAGGCCACAGCCAAGCACCTCTCAATGTCCATCAAGCCGCATCCCCGCAGCCCAACACCCCTCCGGATCACTCTGAGAGCAAAACAAATGCTATCAGCTAGCACACTCAGCCCCTGGTAAGTGCACTAAAGACACTCTTCCACATTTCAGGATTCACTTATGTATTCCATTAGCGCGCATTGCCATACATGATTTTGATTCAACGTTAAGTACGCGTGTGTTTTCGATATCGCGCCGTTCCTGCGTCTTCCATTAAACTCACAGAGATTACATTACGTATTTGTGTGATACGAGTGGAAAAGAAAACCACCCATGTTGCTAGCTGTTATCCCAATGCATCACCCACCCAGTCAGAGGTGTCGGAAAAACACACCGGAGAGATGACAGTAATGAAACGTGGCATTTGGCAAAAAAAAAGAAAAAAAAGATCAAACCTTCTCTTAAAATGATCACAATCAAGATGTCTTAAATATCTCATCAAAGTGAATGAAGTGATTTTGCTCTTTTTCACTAATGATCCGGGCTCTCGTTAGTAATGTGATAGGTGTTTTTCTCTTTTCTCTCTCCTTGTGCGCTCGTGAGCCGCTCAACGCTCGCTGGGCCTGAAGTGATTGGCGACGAGAAGACTTGCCACGTAAATGAGAATCTTCTTTTTCCGCGATAGTTAAATAGTTCACCCCTCTTGAGGATCATCACTGATACTTGTAGGGAAAAGTTTTTTTTTTAAATATCTCTCTCTCTCTCTCTCTCTCTCTCTCTCGCTTGAATTTGTAATCATAATAAAGTATATGGCCTCTAATTATAATGGGGCCTGCCTGTCGGAGATATGAAGCTGATTTCAAAGCTTGAATTATTCACAAGTCCATTGAGCAAATGCAATTTAAACAAAGGCAAAAAAAAAAACGATATGTGGTGAAAATTACAAGTCGCGCCTTCTCGTTTCTCTTAAAACGCCACTGTCCAAGGGCCTCGAGATTTCGCGGCTAATAGACCTGAAAATTCTCCCGCTCCCCGCTTGAGTTGGAAATGATCCTGCTCCCAATGTTATGTTTCAAACAGTGGGGCTTCAAAGACACATTACACACACTAATGGCACATTAAAGATCCAAACCTGCCCATTCAGTGAGGAGGCCTTTTTATGTTACGCAAGCCGACCCAAATCTCACAGGGACACTCATCCTCGCGAAGGTGTGTTATTAACAATGTTGACCCTTTTCTAACAAGCCACTTTGCTATTTATCCGCGCTACTTGCCAAATCTCATCCTCACGCCCATGGGAGGAAATGAAGCCCGACCCCCAGTGGAGAAAACAGTGGCGTAGGAGTAATGATACAAGTTAAATGCATTGTTTCATTTAAAAGCATCTCAGACTTTGGCCAGCTTCACCGTTGAACATGAATAATCGCCTTTGCCTCCATCCAGTCTGAGTCTCAAACTTATTGAACTACTAGAATATCCAATTCCACCCAGTCCAAATGTCCTTTTGCTGCAGTCTGGCTTGGTTAGATTCAATATTGCAGTGATGTGTGCAATTCCAGGCCCAAATGAATCTCCCAGTGCAAGCCCATCTCAGAAAGATGTTTCCAGAGATTGAAGCACAGGGATACCCGGTGGAAGAGTGGTGGTGCAAAGTGAGTGAGAGCAATTTGCACTCTGCAAGGTTTAAACCAAACTTTCTCTGATACAAAAAAAAAAGAAACTTGGATCAGCGAGAAAGAACGATAAAAGTGATTTTCTCAAACACATCAAACGGTGTTTGGGGAGTTTTTCTTTTTTTTTTTTCTTTTCTTCACCACATCAGATCAAAAAGGATATTGTCTAGAATACACCCACTCACTGATGAACAGGACCACTGCTCTTACAGATCCGAAGCAGGCTCGCTCATACTTACAAGGTTTTCAGGTACTCACATGGAATTCAGTTCAAAAGAATTATATAAATAAATCTTACTTAAAAGCATATAATTTATTTTATCTGCCTACACGTTGCCACTCAGTATTCTCAGAATCTTTTCCAGTAAAATATCCTTTGTTTTATTATATTGAAAGCATATCGTATGTTGCAACAATATGCTTTTGTTTTGGGGTTTTCTTCAGCAGAATTATACTGATTATACTGACTTATACTTTTTCAATTACTCTCTCAGTTACTTCTCTTTTCAGAAAAAAATACAAAAAAATTACATTTTAAATCTATAAAACCTCAAAGATTTTTATTTCACATGACAGGAGGGGTCACAGTGAAGCAACACCTTCGTAGCGCTAAACAGATTTCTAGGGTACTGATTACTGTCTATAATAGCAATTCATTCATTACAGTTCTTTTATTTATTATTATTTTTGGAGGTTCTGATTTTCTGCGGGGTGTCTGTGGGTCCTAAAAAAGTCTAAATTTTGGTCTTAAAAGTGTTAAACCTGTACTCTGTAACATTTTATGTAAGTATACGAGCGCTGTAGATTCACTCACTTCACCCCGGTGAAGTTTTGTAGTCGGGTAGGTACACTAGCAGGACAGTTTTCTCCGAGACAACTTACGAGACAAATGCATACAGCTCTGAAACAGCAGCGAGCAAGCTAGCGCCTCGGCTATCGCTACAGAAAGCTGGATTTACGGCAAACGAAGATGACTGAATGAAGCTACTACGGAAAGATTTTATTCACCACCTCCACTCCAAAAAATAAACAGTAAGAAGAAGAAGAAGTTTAGGTCTGAGGAAAGTATGAGAGCAATACGATTTCTGGGTATTGAAGTCTTCAAAAATACAAAGAGTTTCCTCTCGCTGCCACTTGGGGCCGCCAACGACTAAATGACATAGTTACATTGTGTACAGTATAATGAGATTAATTACTTTCAGATTAATACAGGCCAGGGTTATTTGTACATTTGTACACGCATCTGCTATCTGCTTTACTAACACAGTTGGACACAGTTGGACATCCCACTAATTTCCTGTTGTCCTTTTTCTTACACTGCCCATTTATTGTTTATTGAACTTTCATTAGCAGGGTTCAGTCAGAAATAGCCTGTTTTTTTCCACAGCTTTGTGTCTTTGATTTATTTTGGTCTCAAAATCAATTCCAGTTTTAATAAGGTCTTGAAATGTCTTAGATTTAGCTTTCTGAAATCCTGCAGGCACTCGCAAATTTATATTATTACACTTTGAAGAATACATAGCGGTGTAATTCAAATGGCCCTGTCTGGGTGACGGTATTTGAGATTCTAGCTGTGTTGCGTCCTGTAGTGTCCACTTCAGTCAGTGCTCAGACTCAGTGGTGTGTCAGTGGCTCCGACGCGGCTTGTCAAGCATGCTCTAAGCTTCCGGCCGGCCCGGTCCAGCCAGCCCCAACCCTCCCCGCACTCCTGGGACCGACCACAGACAGCCATCACAACCTCAGTCTCTCGCTGTCTCTCATCCTCCTATCACCCTCTCCATCTCCTTGTCCTTCAAGTCTCGCCATTGGAGTGTGAACATCGGGATTAGGTAAATGACAAGAGGAATCCACAGTGTTGACTAGGCAAATGTCCTTTGGGTCTTTCTTTTTAGCCTGACGTGTGGACTTTTGGAAAAGAAAATACTTTTTCTTGAGTTTCCTGATGCGAAGATGAGCACAGGCTGGTTCCCTTAATCTTCAACCTTTCCATTAATTCCATCAATTTCAATTAACTGCGCCATCAATTGTGCGAACCAAACTTAGATGCTCTGCGTTACGGCGTGTGGCCGTTCAGGAAGCTCCTTCTTGTCGAGACCAGGAAATAGAAACATGCTAGATTGGCTCACATCACTTAATGTCATTACCACCGGAGGGGAAGCTGTCAAAATGGAGATGAGCTTCGCCACATTACACCATGACTGCTCAGGGTACTCACACACGGGCGAGGTATGCTCTCCAAAACAAAGCAGCCACTCTCCAACACATTCACCTCACAGCACTCCATTTTCACACGGTGGCTTCCATTGGATTGCACTCAGTTCAGTAATTTCAGGAAATGACTGGATTTTGAATGCAGTAATTGAAAAGCAGTGCCTTCTGTTAAATAAACTCAACTCTGAGCGCAGCGGGAGACGGGTATCCTGTTGCATTCGGTCCTGTTTTAGAACTAATTCTCCTAATCTAATCTTTGCTCATCAGCACTGCGCTGTGTGTGTGTGCTTGAAGACCCCAGGGAAGGCTCTCAGGCAGTCATTAGTTTAGTTTCATCCATAGAGTTCAGTAAAATTAGTCCGGTGAACTTTTTACCCTGGAATTTGTACCATGGAATTTGGCTGTTATGTAGTACTTTGTTCCTTTGCCAGAACAGCTATAGCAGCCATTGTAACAATTGTTATTAGTGGGAACCAGTTTAACAAAGAGTTTATTCACGAGCACTCTAGCCAATGTTATGGCAGTCTACTGTAAATGGAAAATGACATAGTTGTAGATATTGTGCCTGTTTGTATTCTCACTCAATACTGAGTATATTCCCCCAGACACAGAAAAACGGTGAAAAATGGTATTTGCTGAACATCTGTCTCTTTATCACAAGATGGCATCACTGTTGACTCGCAATGTAATTAAGATTTAAAGAATACTCTGGCAATTACCTGTCTAATGGGGCATTTATCAGCCCTCATTCTCCAAGCTGTCTGCCTTGCTGGCTGGCTCACATATACAGTATAATGGCTGCCGATATACGAGACGGAGAAATGGCTCGAGCGGGACAGCAAATGTCTTCGGGCCTGATGACTCGGCAGCCTTTGTCTCTGCACTCTTGTCCTCGAGAAGTCGATCGGCCGTTATTGGAACAAAAGCGAATATTTTTCCGGGGTACCTCGAGGTGTCGATCAGCTCTCCCGCCAACAGAACCGGAGACCCCGCTACCTGTTCCTGTCACTCGAGCATGATGGGTGAAAGGAGGGCACCACGAGCAGTGGGAGCGTAACCACATGGAACAATCCATATTCAACGGCGCAGTGGGGGGGGGGGTACCTTTATGATTGCCAGTGACACCTGAAAGACACGCTGTGGCGGCGTTGCCCCGACAACACATGTGAGCTTGCCTGCCTCCCCACCCCACCCCCCTGGGTGCGAGGTCAGGGTTGAGTGACATCTTGTCTCTCCATCTCTCTGCTTCAGTGGGTGGTGCAAAGGGGGGGGGGGGGGGGGGATCACCCAGATAGTGGAGCTGATGCTGAAGCATGCGGGAGGTTGATGAGGGGTTACAAAGGGCTTTAGGGGAGTGGGTAAATAAATGAGAGAGGGCAGGACAGGTGAAGGAGTGATGAGATAGGCATGCAGGGACAGCATTTGTTTTCGTTCAGGGTGATGGAACCACATTCACCACTCTTTGACACACACACACACACACACCCTACAGCAAATGTATGATTGAAGACTTAAAGTAGTAGAAATTATCTTGATGTCAAGGAAAAATCCAGTTATTGGCGGGCTACCTTGTATTTCTAGGTCTAGCCCAGCTATAGTGGAGTTTGATTTTTTGAAGACATCAATGGTAAACATCAGCCCTGTTAGTTTCCACCAACACTAGAATGAATACACCATAAGCTAATGCCGATCTGTCATTGCTAGCATGCAGTACAACGCCTCTTCAATGATTTTTGGTCATTTGAACAACTGGGAACGGCACATCACAGGGTTGTCCTCTCTCCCCTCTCACTTTTTCTATACTGGAAAAAACATATTACGCTAGCGCTCTCTACATCTACATCTATACAGCACAGAGATTGAGGCGGGATCTGGGGGGTTTCAAGTCATTAAACTACTAAGTGAAGTAGAAGCAGACAAAACAGGTTCAGGGGAAAGTGGGTACACCAAAAAAAGCAAATTACATCACGTTCATCTCAAAATGAAACTCTTGCATTGAACATAACATAATTGATGATATCAGACAGTATCGAAGGGTGGATTTTTCCTTTGATTGCAATAAGATTCCATGTAGGCATTTTCTGTGCTTAGGCACAGGCAGTAAAAATGTCCAGAAGATGGCCCATAATGCCTGGGGAGGAAAGGTAGAGATTGGGGGGAACAATAATAGTGCTGCCTGGGCTTTACCAGCATGTCCCAGTTGTCACGAATAAAAAGATGA
The DNA here is from genome assembly GCA_034670385.1 of Hoplostethus mediterraneus. NCBI lineage: Eukaryota > Metazoa > Chordata > Actinopteri > Trachichthyiformes > Trachichthyidae > Hoplostethus > Hoplostethus mediterraneus. The sequence goes on from JAXDDW010000060.1 coordinate 949,870, forward strand.
ATGAGAGTAAAAAGGTTTTTACCTCTTTTTATCCTATACAAAAGCTTCCAAGAAAACATTTTCACCACTAAAATCTGTGCAATTTCAGGTCATCCACTTCAGTGGGCCCTGCATTTAGCTGCTTCCTTCCT
>JAXDDW010000060.1:955000-1042500 GCA_034670385.1 Hoplostethus mediterraneus
CAGCGCAATCTGGCCAAATGATTCCTCCAATCTTTCCAGTCTTTGCCAATCATTCCCCTTCTCCAAATCACGCTGTTACCTCCATATCATGCCACAAACATGGCCTTTTACTCACAGAGTGTCCCGAATACACCCGTGACCCCAGCCTTTCACCCCCAGAGTACCCAGTTACCCAGAGTCAGCACCCTCCAGTCCTGCAGCCCCCTCCTTTGTCCCAAATCCCTCTCAGCAGGATGCAGCATTCTCCCTAACAACCAAGGGGTCCATTTGGGCTTGCTCTAGTTACCACCAAAAATCTCTGACACAAGCACTCCATGGACACAGACAAACACTATGCACTTGATTGTTATTCCCCTCATCGTCTCTCCCCCTACCCCCTTCGTCGGTCCACACACACACACACACACACACACACACACACACACACACACAGAGTTTGTCCTGCTCAATCTGCATGCCACATGCAGTAAAGAAGCATGGCATCTATTGTCCTGTTGGCTAGCCTGGCATTTCCAGTGAACTAAGAGAACTGCTAATGCTTTGTGCTCCGTGTACCATTTATTTAATGCTCCATGGTGCAGGAATGCTGCATAAGAAATGCCCCCTGGAATGATGCATTACACACATGCAAAAACACACACACACACACACACGTGCACGCACACACACTCTTTGTGCCTATGTCTTTTCTCCATCACACGCACACACGAACACTATGATGAATAAGAAATAAACGCTCAGAACCGTTGCTCTACTTCCTTGACTCAATAAAAACATTGTTAGACCGTAGATGATTTTTAAGGAAAATACTGCGCTCACACTTTCTCACATACACACTTTGTGTTTCCATCTCCATCACACAAAACACACACACACACACACACACACACACACACACTGTGAGGCATCATGGTGTGACCGCAAAGAGAGCTTCTGGTATGACCCATTATTTGTGCATGCCTACACATGCACAAATCCTCCGGAATATACACATGAAAGCGTGCCCCTTGGGCAAAACAGTTCACCCAAACACGCACTTATACAGAAACAATTTTTTCAAAGATTTTTTCCTATATTTATGTCCCTTTATTTTCCTCTCTTTGCAATGCCTCCATCCTTTGACTCCCTCTCTTCTCTCCAGTTGTATTGATCTGTTATCACAGGTGAAAGGTGTCATAAATGAAAGAAACACAGTGGCAATATTAGGCCTCTATGTAGCACCCACAGCTTTCAGGCTGGCTTATTCAAAGCAATGGACACACACACACACACACATACACACACCTACAGAGGCTGCTGTAGCTGTCCAAGGTTGCTTGCTACCCAGAGCAGCACCCTGCTGGCGAGAACTGCCCAAGGTCCTGACTGGCTGTTGAAGAGCAGGAGCTGTCCGTGGTGCTGAAACCTGCTTGTACTTCAGTATGCTACACAGCAGTATGCATTCTGTACGTAGCAGGTTCAAGTATCACGTTCAAACTCTTAAACTCTTGTTTCAGCCTCAAAATAATACAAAAGCAATGCAGTAAACACAAGTAGAGGCGTTTTAGCCTAGTTGTTACTTTACATTACATTACAGTCATTTAGCAGACGCTTTTATCCAAAGCGACTTAAAATAAGGTCATTCAACATAGGCAGGCAGGGACACTACTAGTCACCAGAAATCAGAAATGCATTTCCTTCCTAAACAAGCAACTGAGAGCAGAACCAGTGTTAAGGTAAGAGTGCAATAAGTTAACAACCTACTTTATCTTAAACAAATGAGACAAATAAGAAAATCAAATAAACAAGAGCCAATAAACAAGAGTTCAGACACATTATTGACGACAAATAGGCAAGGCTAAGAGGAAGGGTCAGGGTTATGTTATGTTATGTTATGTTATGTTATGTTATGTTATGTTATGTTATGTTAATTATCTTAAATGTTGCAAGACTCGTGGTTGTAGATATATAAGGGACAGCAGAGTTGGTATGTGACGGGGTCAGAGACAGAATGAACACGGTGCAGTCTGAGTCATGATGCTGGTGGCAGACCTCAGCGTTTAATGTGATTTCTCTGACTTCTCCCTACTTAGCAATGTGGGACACAGTTCAAACGAAGAGCTCAGACAGAATATCGGGGGAGCAGCGTGTGTGTGTGTGTGTGTGTGTATATCTGTGTGTGTGACAGTATGTGTATGAGACGGTGAAGTTTGTGTGTGCACAAGCGGCGGCGTGTACGTGGGTGTACGCACTTTGTGTTTTTTTTGTACGTGCGTATGTGTGTGTGCGTGTGTGTGTGTGTGTGTGCACATGCTCACACTAAGTTGGGCGTAACGATGGATTCAAAGGGAGCCTTTGAAGTATTTTGATGTTCCCTGGCTGCTCTCTTGCCAGTTTCCTAAATAGGTCAGAGAGACTCTGCTCTCTGCCTTCTGCGCCGTGTTAGCTGTGCCACAGCCTGCTTAGAAGGAGTCAGAGAGGCCAAGGAAACAGAAACAATCCTTTAACTTTACATCACCTCGTTTGAACCGAGAAGAGAGCGGCTGCTTGAGTGAATCTTAATTGATAGTGGGGTTTTTTTGTTGTTGTTGTTTGTTTTGTTTTTTTACTTAAAGCAAATGTTTGTGCTTGCGAGAAGTTTAATAACGCGTGCACCCGCCGCACATCTAGACCCGGCAGTCGTGGACGTCTAATGATTCGTAAGAGAGAGAGACGGAGGGATGGAGCGGTTAGAGAGACAGAATGAGGTGGATGATGAGAGGGATGACACAGATAAGAGCAGGAAAGAGATAGAATGAAAGAGTGAGAGAGAGAGAGAGAGACAGATAGAGAAGGGGCATGTGAGTGCTGGTGTGGTCCTGCAGGCCATCTGTCTGCGGTGCTGTGTGAGTTCTGGCTGCGTGCTGCTGGTTCCATGTAGGCCAGTCATTTGCATCTTCCAGCCTGCTGATTAATTTGGTATCTGGAGGATGGCTTTTCTCAGACACGTCAACTCAGTCAACTCAGTCTGTGTGTGTGTGTGTGTGTGTGTGTGTGTCTTAATTTAGTATTTGGTCCCAGCCACGACAGGTAGCCAGTCTGCCAGGGTGAGTCCATTGTGCAGCCAGGCTCAAGACGTCTGCCAACGGTAGACATCAGCTACCCCTGTGGGCCTGCAACGAGCTAGCCGGGTGGTCCAAACTTCAGAATAAGAGACCTGTCTGTTTGCACTCCTTTGCACAGACTAGGGAGGCACATGTGCGCATGCGTGCGCACACACACACACACACACACACACACACACACACACACACACCAAGCACCTCTTCTCTTCACCATTCCCAGGGACCCTGTTAGCACCTCCTCTTCCCCTCTTCACGATAGCAGGAATAAATCAGCGTGAGTGAAGTGCTTGTTTTAGTTGCCAGCGGTGGCACGTCCAAACCTTTAGGGGGAGTGGCGTGATTTATTGTCGGGAGGCACAAAGCGAACAAACTCTGCCGTGGGAGCGTGGGACAAATACCCCCGCAGAATCTGATCTGCCTTCTGTTTGGCTGTTAGCAAATAAGGCAAGAAATCCCCCTCCTCAACACACACACACACACACAAACACACACACACACCCTTATTCTCAGCAACCCTTATGGGAACTAGCCGGGGGAGATCAGAGGGGGAGGCACGTTTGAGGCGGGGGAAGTGTTTCTGTGCTACGAAATGCCAGATCCCACCCTGCTCTTTGGTGGCCTGCAGCCCTAAATAAGAGCCCCGGAGTGGAGCTTCTCTCTGATCCTGCCCCCCCTTCCTCCACTGGTCTCCCAGTTGGAGGTCTGGATTCAACCAGAACCCCTCTGCTCCCCTCTGGGTCTCTGTGATCCTCTCCACGTCCCTACGCTGGATAAAAGTCATATTACATCCTCACAGATGTTAGGCCAATTTTCCAACACTCAAGGCGCCCCGCACAGATGCACAGGTTCGCGGCACACTTGAAAACACCATTGCACCCCGCACGCACACACATGCGCACACACACACACACACACACACACAAACAGTGCGTATCATTGTGCATATCAAAGTCCTATTACATCCCCACAGAGAGATAACTTAGCACTACAAAGACCTATACTCATACGTGCACGCGCGCACGCTTAACGTGCACGCGCTTTTAGCATGCAATGTCATCTCCAAAAACCAGACAGACACCTTATCATATTTGAAGTATTGCCACCTGCTGTGTTTTGAAAAATGAGCAGCTATATTTGAAGTATGAGCGTCGGGGTCTATTTCGCTCTCTGCTGTTTATCTTAGTTGACTTCCCATAGGGGATTGTAATGCGTGTGTCAGTGGACACACTAATAAAGACGTGTGAGGTTAAGACTATTGCATACATCAACGCCAGGGATCCGCTCGGCGCTATTATAGGCCTGTCGCCTTTCTCCGGGGGATTATGCCGGTTTTAAATGGGAGAGCTGCTGTTCTTACGGCACTGAGGGTTTTAATCTAGACAAACAACACCTTGATATAAAAGGTATTATGGCGGATTGTTAAACCCGGATCGCACTAGAACCGGGTCTGAGGGCAGTTCGCCACAGGCCACGTGGAAAGGATCAGTCAATGTGAATATAACTAGTAGACGGTTAATGCACTAAACCAGATGGAGGTCCGTGTCTGGAGGAAGAAGTGTGTATTGTATATTTCAAATTGTTATCTGCCTGTTTGTAATATCACTTTGCACGGATCCAAAATTCATGCACTATATTGTTAAATGTGTGTGTAATCACATTATGAATGAAAAAGGATTATTGGTTTCTCCTGACATTTTGTCATGTGAATGTAAATCTAAAGCAGTATAACCTTCAGTCCCTTCATGTCCAGTCTTCAACCATGTGAGTTACAGAATACGCTGCAGACACTGTAGAACACAAAAGAGCATCCTTGGATTCAAAGCACTGCAATCTTAGCACACGGCACTCTACAACTATTTGAGTGGCTGTGCAGTTCTGAAGTAGTTTCCTTCACCCTGAAAAAAGTGTGTGTGTGTGTGTGTGTGTGTGTGTGTATTTGTGTTTGTGAGACAGCTGCGTGCTTTTTTCTTTCTGTCAGTTTTGGGAAATATAGCATTCTGACCTTTTCTGTGGAGTTTTTCCCTCCTCTTTTTGTGCTGTCAGCCATATTCTCTTCTCCAGAAATCGATGGCTGTTTCTCGCGCCCTCTTCCTAACAATACCGTAACACATGACTGACGCGATGCATTGACATAACATGTCTAATAATGATCACAATACCCACCCCCATCCACCCGCCCACCCACCTACCTACCCACGCCGTCTCCCTCCCTCTCTCCGCAAATTTAGCTCATGGTGAAAAAGCAAATTAACTGAATTTCAAAAGGCGATGGCCTCTGAGTGCGGCAGCAACTTGAGGGAGAAAAACACAAAACACAAACGCTCTTCATTTACATTTTCATTTAATTTTCCTTTGGCCGGTAGCGCTGTGTACAGAATCAATCTTTCTAACTCCATTTCCAATATATTACGGGGAGACAGCAGGAAGAAAAGGTAAGTATTGATTGGCTGAGTGTTCATTGTGTCTTCCCACAGATTGCACACTTCATAAGAACTGCAGTGAAATTGCTGTTTGTTTGCTTTTTGCTTTTTTTCCCCAGTTTCTTTATTTTATGAGAGAGTGATGATGGTTGTTTGATGTGGCGGAGGTGTGACGGTACACTCCTCGTACACACACACACACACACACACACACACACACACACACACACACACACACACACACACACACACACACACACACACACACACGACGGGGCCAATGCCTGTTTGTTTTTTGCTTTGCCCTTATTTGCTACTCAGGATTCATGAAAATTAGAGACTGGAGCACGCCGGTTCTGCTTCTGCACTTTTTGGGGTGGAGATAAACTGATATTTCACTCCGAGGATATTTATTTTGCAAGGATATTTTTTTTAGATTAAAGTATTGTGAAGCCAAGAGTGTAGAATAACTACTCAAGCACTATAGCTAATTACAGTTCAGAGGTACATGTATTTCAGTCACGCTATAAATACCATTACATTTCAAAGAAAATACCAGACTCATACATTTGTCAAATTCCTGCATGTCTCTGAATAAAATTTTGCACACAAAACATGGAATCGGTCTATAAAAAGGGAAAATACTCTTTTGATTAACCTAGAATTATAAACCCAAAGTCAAAAAATCAAAGTTTGGCTCACCAGGGATTTTGATACTGAAGTAAATGTAACTGCATTTATATGAACACCAATCATACTGATTGCACTCACAATTTTACACCAGTAGAATTTTAGAAGTACTCTTAAATCGTCTTTTTGCGTAGAGCTTCTGAGTGAGTCTTCAGCCATGCTCTGATGTTAGTTATAAGGTTGAAGAGCTGTTAAGTGAAAACCTGACTCGCACCTTGGTTATTAAGAACGGGGAGGCGACTCAGCTCCCAGGCGACGTCTGGAGCACTGCAGCATATATTGATATTCCAGTGATTTTCAGTGAGGAGCAGGGACTCCTAATGGAGGTGTATATTAAGCAGCCAGCTGTCTGTTAGTGCCACTCTGTGATTGATGGGAGGAGACATGCGCCATTTACTGGCCGAGCCGGAACTAGAAGGAATTTCCTTTTTTTTCCTTTTTTTTTTAAAGCAGTTGCAAGATGCCTCACAGAGAAAATTGGCCCATTTCCACAGGAGAGGGAGATCCGCTAAATGCAGCGCCACTCGCACAGGCGTACAATCAAGCACACAGCGTGCTTGTTTGCACACGCATACGAGCACATACGCAATCAATGAGGCGGACTAACCGGCAGTTCCTTGCATTTACAACACAGTCGAACTCATTTGCAGTCATCAGCGGTGTAGTGGCGTGTGGCACCTCAGACCACGCGACAGGCGGGAGTCAACCCAGAATGCTCTCCTTTAATCAGAAACTCAAATTTAAACTTCAATAATGTTTAAGGCGTGCGTTCTGCAGCCTCCCTAGCTGCTCCCTGGACTGTCTCCACTCTTAAATCCTTTAGGTGAGGCAATCAGCTCCCACCTGCCTGATTAGTGACGCCCCTCTGCTGGGGCAAGATGGCCGACTGGCTATTGTCAGCTGGGCGATGTAGTCTTTTCCCATAGTTTTTCATTGGAAGATAGCCCAGTCTGCCACAATAGATAGATGTGCACACACACACACACACACACACACACACACACACACACACACACACAAGCACAAACACCTGTTTGGAATTTCATGTTTCAGATTACAGTTCTCCAGATAAATGAGCGGTGGAGACACAGTCAAAAGTCACTAGGACACGTGAGCGTTCACATTTTTTACATTTGTATTTTTCTACTTTCTGTTTTCACAAGAGAAACTTTCCATAAAGCCAGGATCCCCTTTTGGTAGATTAAACTAACAAGATCTAACTTGATCTCACACCCACCTCCACATATACTAGTGCAGTGGTTCTCCATCCAGTCCTCAAGGACCCCCTGTCTAGCACACTTAGCTAAGACCTCCAGTCTTAGCTAAGTGTGCTAGTGTACACTTTCATAATAAAAGCTGACATAAAACAATTGAATGCAATTATTTCTAATACAAATTCTTGTCAGTGGCATTGCCTAATGTGTAAAGATGAATCCATAGCAGCCTTCCCATGGATACTATGATGTTTTTTTAACTTTTCTGTCAAAAGCGTGGTGATTATAATTGCCTTTGGGATCACTAACAGGCCTAAAAGGGAACATGTGACATCTGTGCCTTGTAGAAGATTGTTGGAGATGGTAAAGCTACACACGCCCGCGCATACAGCCGCCGGTTAATTAATTTAGCAACTTGTTCTCCGATATGTCTTCTGTCCTGTGTTTGAAGAGAGCGACTTTGTCTCTGTGACTGACACACTAGCACGCTGTCATCCACCCATTCATCAAGCTGCTCTGAAGACAATGGGACTATTTGGTGCCAGCCCCGCCGGTCCAGAGGGACATGGGAGCCAAAGACAGATGCCGTCTCATCTCTGCTAATTTGATTCCTGGTGTCTGCCTGTCGCCGCGACACGTACTGCACATTAATTGCGATCATGCAAATAAGACGAGGCTTAATTTACTTAATTATAGATTTTTTTTTGGTTTTTTTTTGTAACTTCTTTCTTCCTCCTTCTCTTTTCACGCTCGGCGAGATGGATGAGTCCTATTTGCGTTCTGCTCTTTAGCGGAATCTTTGTGTATGTTTTTTTTTTTTTGGCAACTCTTTTTGTTTTTGCTTTAGTTTCTATGTGGAACCGATTGAAGCCATTATTTTGGAGCGTTTCCCATTTTAACAGTACTAGTCTAGCGACAGTCTGTTTGGGCTTGTGAGGAGTACAGTGGATGTCAACACTGGGAGCTAACTCGCCTTTTGATAGGCATCCTTTACGATCACTCGCCCTCTTGGCTGGACTTTTAACGCGATCGAACAGTGTAACACAAGAGCAGCAGACGCCTACATCAAGGGAAACACGGGCCTTCTTCCCCTCCCCCATCCACTTCCATCCATTCTGGCTATGTTATCGTATTATAAAGTCTTAGAAAGTGGTACCAGACCCAAAACAAGCAATAACATTTCTTCTGTCATGACTGTCTGCAGCCCCATGTTTGCAATGCACGCTCCTCCTGAGGTTTCTCCAGGAAAACTTTTTGATGCAACAAGGCGGTGCAGGCAGCATACGCTCGCTGGAGTTATAGCTGTTGTTTCCTCGCCCCAGCAGTGTTTCACCCTGTTTGTTACAGTATGTAGCGGGAAATCGTAATACCGCCGGCACAAGTGTCAAAATAAATTATACATTTCTTCACAAAATATATATCATCCCTGAATACATTATCACAATGCAATCTGGTGTGAGTCAATGTGTATTTTTTATTTCTGACAAAGAGATTTAGGAGGTGGCGTATCTGTGAGGAAGAGGCACCTGTGGATCACTGGTATCTATTCCACACACAATAAGATGAAACCGCAGAGACTGAACTCTCATCTAGTCGGGGGGATGAAGAATATCCAGAATGATATCTAGCAGATGTGCTGCGGCTTTCATTTAGAGAAACATCTGTTTATCGGTCTCCCTCGTCTTCCGCGCTCGCTCACAAGCCTCGCTGCATCTGAGCAACACCTCACCTTTTTTGGGGGGCAAATGCGACCATCTGAGGGGGTCTTGGAGTGGATCTCGCTTCTTCACTCTTAATGTCAGATTCGCTGCAGGTCCACTCATCTGCAAAGCAACGCGGCGTGATTCCGCTAATGTGACACGTCTTGTGAGACGTTAATGATTTTTACTTGAACCAGGTTAACTATTGTGATTTGGCAGCAGCTCGTCCCAGCCAGCTATATAGGATAAACACATTACTTCCATCCTATAGAGCCAGTGTGTGTGTGTGTGTGTGTGTGTGTGTGTGTGCGTGCAAACTGCCCTCCCTCCCCTCCCTCCCCTCCTTCTCTCTCCCACTTCTAGTCCTTTCCTCTCAAGTGCATCTGATAAAATTAATTGAAAAGAAAAGCATGTAGCGTCCTAAGGCAGTGTTATTGTTATGATTCTAATTAGCAAACGTGGCATGGCCCACTGTCTCTGTGGCCTGTTAGCTCACGGGCTAAAGCTTCTAATGAGGTGGCAGTCATTTGGTGTCAGCTCCACTGTGAAAGAGCAGTGGAGATGAAGCGGAATGGGCCCATCATGGCTGCGCATGTGTGTGTGTGTGTGTGTGTGTGTGTGTGTGTGTGTGTGTTTTTTGCAAATTGGCTCATCATGGGCAAAGCTCAAAGGGGCTTCTGACAGCGTTCAGATGCGGTCAAGAATAGCCAAGTAGGACACCATGGACCAAGAGCAGATTAGTAATTTAATGCCCCAACTAGATTATCATCACTGTTGCCATGTTTGTGCACACACACACTGCTAATAATATCGGTATACATTACTTAACACTGACATCTAGAAACTAAAAAAAGACTCACAGTGGGGTTTCGTTATATGGTGAGTGCACCCGCGTGTGAGATGAATGAGTCGCGTGGCCACTGGTAGATGATTGTAGATCATGGTGTCGTTCCACTCATCCAGTCATAATCCAAACACCAGTGGGTTTTTCGGCGTAAGCTGCAGAGGGTTCACATCATTAAAAGTATTTTACACTTCTGTGTTTTGCCTCACAGCTGAACCGGCAATTCTAAAATAGTATTTGCTGGATAGGGTGTAGGAAAAAGCATCTTTCTAGTCAGCACCCTGAACACAATTTTGCTCACAATTTACATCGCACATATTCTCACACTACTCATTAAAACAAAGAAACTTTTGCTTGTGTTTTGCGGTCTTGTTTGTTTCTTGTGTCGTGTCATGAAAATCAGAGTTCGGATTGTTGGCTCAGAGAACATAAAGGGCTTTTATTTTGTGGGGCACGATTTGCCAGAATTTCTGCCTCTGTGACAGTTTAGGATTTGAACCCTGGACCTTGTTATCGCACTGTGATGTGTTTGCAGAACCAACTGCTTGCAACATGATATCTCATAAGAACAACTTTTCTCATATATCACAGATCAATAATGGTGGTGGATTAACTAGCACTATGTTAGCAAGACAGCATCTTCTTTTTGGTGGGTTGGTGAGAGATTGCGTTCTGATTCTGCACTAGATGACACATAACAGCAATCAGTTTAAAAACAAAAACAAAAAAGAATACTGAAGCAAATATAATTGCCTAAAAATTACTGAAAAAAATCCTTTCCCAAACTTAAAACCCGGGTGTTCATGTGATGTGATGCTACGCCGAACCGCACCACCTAACTAATCATTCAATTAAGAAAAAACAGGACCTCTGGATTCGTCGTGTTTCCGCATGGGTCCTCTTAAGCGAGAGCCCAGGGCGAGGTAAAGCACAAGGCTGTTTCAAACTTGCGTTGAGACTCGAGCGCCGCGACCGGGAGCAGGCGGCTGTCGGTGGCCTTGATTGGTGGAGGGCTTCGTCGGTCACACGGCCCAAACAGACCCGTGGAGAGAGAGGGGGTTTTGTATGAAGGCTGCTGCTGTGGTTAAGCTTTTACTTCCTCTGAACCATCAGCTGGGAAACTGCTGAGTAAAAACAAGGAGCATGTGTGTGTGTGTGTGTGTGTGTGTGTGTGTGTGTGTGTGCGTGCATGCAGGGTATAGTAGGGGGGGAGACTCAATTAAAAACCAGCTGTTCCCTATTCCTCTGAAAGCCCTCCAGCATCCCTCACCCCTCCTCTCATGTCTTACCCCCGTCCCCTCCTTCTCCAATACCCCCTGCCACAAACCCCCTGCTGCTCTGTAAGCTGCCTGTAAGCTTCCAGACTCATGCCGATGGATCCGCCGCCTCCCCGAAAAACACATTAAAATGCACACATGTACTCACACACACAGCCTACCTCCCAAATATAAGCGCTCATTTGCCCCCCGCTGCTTGATATAATTTCTGTAGACTTGTGTGCGAAACCAAGCCAACCCCCCCCGCTACCCTCCTCCTCCTCTACCACCGACCACTCTCCCACTCTCTGTTGTACCTGTTACTGCCTCACATCAGCTAGCTCCCACTCAGCCGCTACAGCGGGGACACTTATAGCACAGTGGGGGGGGAGATGAGGAAGAAGTAAAAAAGAAAAGGTGAGTGGAAGGAGAAGAAATCTGGAGTCAAAGATTCATTTTATTGTGGAGGGCAAACAGGCGGAGAGACAGGAAAGAAACAGACAGGGAAGAAAAGCCTGAGAAGCCAACATGGTCTTAAATGATTAGCTTCATGTTGGGCGGCAAATTCCCATCAGTGTGAGCAGGAATTCATGGCGGGCCCTAGCCGCTGTATGTTTAACGCTCATTACTCTGTACATTAGGATTGCTTTTTTTGCTCCGCTCGGTTGACTGAATGCTCGCTATAGGCTTTCTTTCCCTCTTTATTTTGAATGGATATATTTGGATTAACGCTCATAGACGAAGAGGCATGGTTAGCGTAGCTTAATAAGAGTGTATCCAGAGGGCAGCGATAGTGCTTCGCCAGCTAATCAGTGGTAATTCTATAAGTTCAGGTCCTTTAATTAGCTGATTTGCATTTTGAGAATTAATCAAATTGATTATATAATTAACAGGACAATGCATCTTCTTCTCTCTCTCACACACACACACACACACACACATTCACATTAAATAAGGTTAACCCTTGAGGAACCCGGGTATGATGGGTGGTGATAGATGGAAGGGAAGTCATTGCACAAGGTTAAATGGAACTCCCGACACCGGAGGTAGCGGCGTGCGCGGGGAGGCCCGAGCATCAGGGCTTTGATAGGTTATAATGGCTCGTGCTAATATCGGCACGTGGTTAGCGAAGGTTAGCTCACTCGTCCGTACGCGTTTTTCCTCGTTTCAGTCAGTGATATGTATTGGTTTATAAGGGTGGTATCACTTGCTAAGCTGGCATTTTCTAATTATAAGGCCAAGTGTCTGGGTAAGGAAGGCTCGGTACATAAGAAATGGAACCCAGCCCCAGACTAATTAGCTAAGTATTATCTGTCACCTTTGCATTAAAAGGGAGCAAATAAGCAAAACTCATTTTCTCAACATTGGCAACAAAGTCGAAGTGGGAAGATGGATTGCCAATATAGTAGACACCAAGAGAAGCGCTTGGCCCTAATGTGGTGGAGGAGAGGGTGGAGGTGTGCCACCACTGATCCTGCATGATGGCAGGAGGAAGCCCACGGGCCGCCCCGTAGGCAGGAGCTGGCAGCTCCCTACGTTGAGGTCGATTTTTAAACCAATGAGCAAAATGTTAGTCCGCCACCCATGGCTGCAGCTTCTGGGCCGTCTAATCTGGACTTGCCTACTGGCCTGCCTGGTCTGCCATATCTGTGCTCGCTGGGTTAAGTGTTGGCCTGCTATAGGACATATTAGGGCAAATCTCTAGGTGTGTCAGTATGCCAGGACTTAAGTGCGGATGGATGGAGAGGGCAGATTTAACGCTGCTGGTGTCACCCTGGAAAACGAGGTGGGGGTGGGGGGTGGGACTATCACAAACTTTATGTATCATATCAATCTTGGGGTCATGTCTTTGGGAATATGAGTTTATATAGCTGGGCAGTGAAACTAACTACTGCAAGCTATATATATATATATATAACTCTAATGGTGCTATACCTTTTAGTTAGGCTATTACATTTACTTAAAAAGAAGCATCACAATTATGGGGCCAGCTATAAAGCTGTGGACACGCAGCACCTGCATGATGAAGAATGTGTACCGCAGGCCCAAGTCCAGGCAGTTTTTTTAGGGTATCACTTGGGGACATTAAAATGGTTCAGTACGCCATTCTATCCTCATCTGCATTTTTGTTTCAAACTGCACCTGTGTTACCCACTAGAGATATTGCCCCCCTCCCCACCCACCCACCCCAACACACACACACACACACACACACACACACACACACACACACACACACACACACACACACACACACACACACACACACACACACACACACACACACACACACACACACACACACACACACACACACCTTCCTCTTACCCTTCACTCTCGATTTAAGCACGCCTTGTGTGAATTCAACTCACGTCGGGGGTTTCAAGGTTTTAACGAATACTCAGCTCAAAAGAAAAAAAGGGGCTGACACCCTTATTTGTCTCAATCACTATATCAATGCCATGCTGGGTAATTTATTGCCAAAGCGGGAGGGTGGAGAGGGGAAAAAAATAGTAACAAAAATACATTTTAATTGAGCCCAGGCTTGAACCGAGGGGTTGTACCTCTCCTGCCAATCCCCTGTTATGCATAAAAGATGCCTCTGAAATGAAATCTTTATCAAAAGAGCCACAAGGTTCTCCTTACAAGGTGTTTTCAAATAAGCGGGGTGTTATTATCCTATATCCGTGGGGAAATATGCATTTACAGCTTGGAGAGCGAGAGGCAATAGGGTAACTGTTAACAATGTTTTCCCTAGTTATGCTGCATAATTGCATGCTTCTGTTATTGCACCTTTCTATTGCTGCTAATACAAAGAGAGCCCATTAAGCGGCGTGCTAATGTGAACGCTAGCCTGCAGTGCAGTCGGTGCGCACTGCTTAAAAAGAGATGCATGACGATCACTGGGACGAGCACTAGACTGCGTGTTCCAGCTCGGAGTCAACTTTCCCTGTTAGCCCTGAAATATGTGCAGCATTGTTGGTACTTTATCTATTAGGGTTATAATGGAATTGACCATTATCTGCTTAGTAAAAAGAAATGTACTAATCCAATAATAACTTTCAGAGGGATACTATAATATCCAGTATATCTCATTGGAGGAAAATACCCTGAAGTACAATAAGGTCACTATAAACTCATTCTTGCGTACACACTATGAGCCCCAACAGAAATATTATAGTGATCTCTAGTTAGGGAGGTGGGTCGAGAACGATCAACGAACCCCATAGTTTCAATTTTATTTTTTTACACCCTTTCAGTGCAACTGGCTGCCAACTTGGGAGATGTAACTGCAGCCAACACATCCAGTCCACACTGATTACTCTCCATACGCGCTGATAATGACCATTGACTTGGCCGTGAACGCGCGCTTTATAGGAGGCTCGGTCATCCTCTGTATACCGTGGACGGTCGCTCCCAGGGTGCCGCTGCGCGCAGCCGATCGCCCGTCGCTCACGTTTCAGAGAGCATGCATGCCTGCTGCTTCTCCGGCAGGAAGAGACTCGCGGGAGGACGTGCGTTTGCGCAAAGCTGCGTTCGCTCGGTTTCGGTCCATCTTTCCAGTAAACAACTGTTCCCGTAAAGACCGGCGCGGAATGGATTGCTCCTTTTGATTTGTCGATTCGGTGAGACGCTGTTCTGTACAGGCTTCTACACTCTCCACTAGTTCATCCCCTGTCCTCTCATCTCACTCTGCGTGTAGGCTATGTAAGTAGTGGCTTATAAGGATAGATACATTTGCAGGAGTAACAAAACAAAAAGTGTGAAATAAGCAAGTGTCAACTAGTTTTGGACCGTTCGATTGGAGGGACGGAAAAGTTCAAGTTGAAGAAGGAGGATTATGCAGTGAAGTGCCGCATATAGCTGAAATCAGGTACGTGATTTTTTTTTGAAATACCTCCCTCCTGTTGTTTTACACGCCAGCTTCTGTAACGAAACATCCACAAACAAAACCCCCCCCCACATGTGTTCGCGACCCAATCTGCTGGTCTGACAGGGGGGCAGCGCTGAGCGATGACATTGACGGGTCTTTTTTTTGTTTTTTTTGTTTATGCTCCTCGTGAGCCTACGCATGCCTGGGATCGGTCGTATAGGGGATGCATGCGTGTGTCTACATCCTGTCTGTCACCTCAGTGGCCTTTGTCCAGCTGTCCGGGTGACCTTATGAATCGTGATGGAGTTTGTGTTTTTGAGAGCCCTGCATGACGCGCATCTGCACGGCACACCGACGCATGTATCGCTCGCGTGTATTACTAAAACCACATGCCAGTCCCCTGCAGTCCTCCCCCCTCTTATAGGGGGAGACTTCAAGGTATATTCGACCTGTCGTGATGAGGCGAGGGGCTCAGCGAACCATTAGTTCCAGTCCGACGCGCGACGCGTACGGCTACCGCAGCGGCATAGCGCCTTCGCCGCACTCTCTACGTGCGCGAGGAAGCGTGTTTGTCACTTGTATTTCTGCGGGTAGGGGGGGGGGGGTGGGGGGGGCTCGCAAGAAGCGCCAGTCACCTTCGTGCCTCGGCTGCCTTGACCTGTCCTTGCCGCTTACCTCCTCCCACATCAGGACGCCGCGGCTCTGCGTCGCCGCGGTGCGTGCGCCCGTCCGGCCACCGCTGCTGCTGCTGCTGACGCGCATCTCGTGACGGATTTCATCGTCTCATCTATTAAAAAGCAGCCATTGCTTCATTCCACTTTATCCAGCATTTTGTATTGATGCATCTTCACCCATGTGCTTACACAGACTATAATATTAGAGAGGTGATGCATGGTTGCATCATGCATCTGGTGAGGGTTGAATCTGAGTCCCGGGCCGCACAGGTCCGCGTTTTTGTTGTGTGCTGTGCTGAATTCTAATGTTTCTCTCTGTGACTGCCATAGTCTGTGACTTGGTGACAGAGAGAGAGAGAGCGAGAGAGAGAGAGGCTGGAGCCCCATCCCAGCTGGCTCCCCTCAAGCTGCAGTGTGGACCATAACACGGCATGACGCTGTTCACACAGGAATGAGTTGTTCATTGGGCATGAGTGGGGACTGTTAGTTAACGACTGGATGCCATATGTGTGGATTAGGTAGAAGTTTACATTGGGAGTATGTCGAGCCTGGAAACTTTGGAAGAACACTGTTATGTACAGCGTTGAGGAATAAGCTGGTCACCAGGCCCACACACCAGCTGGAGATGCCACGGCCTCCTCAACAGAGTCAGCACCTAATGACATCCACCCACACACACACACACACACACACTCATAAAGATCTTGATGTTGAGGCACCCTGCTGAGCTTCACACCTATAATCTAACTGTTATACTGCTTTCTATCTCCATCTATCTCCTCCTCCAACTTCAGCTCTCCTCAGGCTTGCTAGTTCTCATGATTCCAACTTCTGTGTGTGTGTGTGTGTGCGTGTGCGTGTGCGTGTGTGTGTGTGTGTGATCTCCCACTCTCTTTGATCCCTCCTCCATCTCGAGAGTTTGACAGAGCAGATGAATAAGTGAGAAGGCAAAGGCCTCGCATGGGCCGAAGGAGATCGTTACTGACGCACATTCAAAAGATATACGCGCGTACGGTATGGACACGTGCACACACTGTGTATTTATGTTGACGTCCATCTATCTCTAACACACACGCACACACACACACACACACACACACACACACACACACACACACCCAGGCATGGCCATATCGCCGGATGTTCTCCAGATTAATGCTTATATGTTTTCATCTCTTTACCTGCCAGGCTTAATCATTATGACTGATGTGATGTGATGTGTGTGTGTGTGTGTGTGTATGTCTGTCCTTTTTAATGCGTGTGTGTGTGTGTGTACTGTATGTGTGGTCGGCCATGGTCTTAAGCGCTAATAGAAGCTCATCGCATCACGGTGGACAGCAGGCCACGTCAACCACAATCTACACACAAGCCCTCAGGCTGTCCCAGTTGGCATGCGTACACAACACACACACACACACACACACACACACACACACACACTGAGAGGTTTAGGGCTAGACACAGGGGTCTGAGCAGTACAAGCTCTCTGTGAGTCCATGTCCTTGCTGGACCTTCTCAGCTATTTAACAAGATTAACTCTCTGCCGTCACCGAGATCGACTTCTACACATGCAGACTTATTTGGCACCGAGGTTGAATCCCTTCCCGTCTACGGTCTACCTCTCTCTCTCCCTCCCTCTCTCTCTCCCCCTCTTTCTCTTTCTCTATCTGGGTTACGTATTTATACATACATTTTACTGAAACACCTGTGAGGGCTGGAGAGGGGAGCATCAATCTTCATTAGACTGAAATGAGGCTGGCCCTGTTGAGTAAATGACTATCATTGTGTGCGTGTGTGTGTGCGTGTGTGTGTGTGTGTGTGTGTGTGTGTGTCTGTGTGTGTTGAGCCCCGTGGCCCACTCTGACCCGGCTGACAGATGACTGCGGTGATTTCCAGGCTTCAGCAGATTATGGGATTAAAGACCGAAGGCTACACACAATAACTCTAATGCACACATTGACAAACATGAACACACACACACACACACACACACACACACTAGGGGCTATATGGTCTGTTCAGAGGGGGGGGGGGTGGTATACAGTGTGACCCCCCTCTGCTGTCTATCTCTCTGCACTGTGTAGATAGGACCGGCCACATTCACACTGGCAAGCAGATGGAAAAAAGCATTAGAAAAAGCTCAAGGGTCCAATTTCACTAATGCCATGTTCACACTACAGGCGTGACCCCGTATCGGTTCTGAGGACCCAGTTAATACATTTTGTCCTTCCCGACCGATTCTGGATCCCACTCAGTGTTAGATAATGAGCCGGCGTGGCCGTCTGTACGGGGCCGGTGCAATTTTCGGTGCCGATTTCAAGCCAAAACTCACAATTGAAATACAGAATTGGTCCTTTGCGTTTGTTGTTTTTAATCCTGTCAACAACAGTCACATTGCAGGTTGTCTGCTGATGTCACAACAAAAAGGATGGTGATATTTTACAATTTCCCCCGAAAAAAGGTAAAGCGGGCCCGTCGTGCGCCGGGCTTCATGCCATTCCAGTTGTTAATTTGCGAGGTCCTGGAGACAGTTTAGCTTACCGGCTTTCACATTTTTTTCCCATTACCTGTACACTTTAGCGAGGTGTGAAGCTGCAATGTTCTCAGTGTTGTCACTGACAATACAACCGAGCAATATTCTCAAGTTTTAAACAAATGAAATCCACCAGGTTTACTCTCAGGGACAGGTTTTGAATTGCTTCCATGTAGACGGCAAACAAGCATTCCCAGTAAGGCCTACGCGTCTGCAGCTTAAAACCTTCATTGTTTTTGTAAAAAAGCCGTTTCCACAACCAAGTCTTGGTTGGTGGTTGGGAGGTAACTGGAGGTGAGGATTTGATTGTTAGCTGAAAGCTTTTTTTTTTAAAAACAAACATTGCAGACGCTGCTCTTGTACAATATCTGAGACCTTAGTGCCTCATCAGTCGGGACATTTAGAACCGGGGAGATAACGTTGGGAAAAAAAGGACTCAACCTCTCGTCCCTACGGGGTCCAATAGGAGCGTTGACCTTCAGAGAGAGGAGAGCTGGATGGAAAATGATGGTCCTTGTGACAGAGATATGAGAGGGATATTGTTTACCGTGTCTGATTATCAGGGCTCGAGAGTGATGGGGAAATATGGAGCTTGATGGCAGAGCTCGGTCATGGACCCTTCTGTCTGTCCTACCTGCCCTTCTGGCTATCTGGCAAGACAAGACGGTACATTTCAACACTGTGCATTTAGTTAGAACATATTGATTTTTTCAAAAAAATGTGTGTGCTTTATTGATTATTTGCGGTGTTTGACCTGAGTTCCACTCCGACCATCGCTCCTGTCCCGATGAGTTCTCCGCACAGCAGATGTTTTTTGGTGGCGTGAGATAGAAGAGTGTCAGAAAGGCTTTGATGTGAAGTGAACAACTCTTCCCCCCCCCATCATCTCCACTGCATATATCCAATTGCGGCGTACCTACCGTCCCCTCCACATCCCCATGCTCCGGCTGTCTGGTCCTCAATTCGATCCATTCATGCTCCATTGTCCTTTCTGCTGCTATTCTCCTTTCAACATTATAAATTGGGTTCCTTCGGGGGGGGCAGGTATAGCGAGGTATGGTACGCAGCGGTTCTTCAAAAGACATGCCGGTCCAACTTCATGATGTTAATGTTGTTTGTTTGTCATTGTACTGTATTTGTGGTGCACAAGCGCAGTGTGTGCTTTTGTTTAAAGGTTTTGTGTAGCCTTGACTATTCACAGACAATGCTATGTGTGTGTGTGTGTGTGTGTGTGACATCCAGCATTAGCTGTGCTTTCAAATACGTGGCGCTGCAGAGAACAGCCTTCATCTTGGATTACCATGCCCATGGGTCCTGTGGGTTTGTGTGTTGGAAGCGATGGCAGAGTGGGACGTTCCTCACTACATCTGTCCGACAGCTGACCAGCAGTTGTGTGTTTTCATCTCTTCCTCCTCACATACGTGTTCATCCCACATTGTTGTAAACACGATTTTTGCAATTAAGCGACCTGCCTGGTTAAATAAAAAATAAGCTAGTATTAAGAAATATAAAGACACACGCACAAATGCACATGCACGCACTTGCGCTCAGGAATTACTGTAGCTTTGCCATTTACGCTAACTCCTTTTTCCTTGATTTGTGGGTTCATTCAATTCCGAGCCTTTCACAGCCAACGGAATAACCACAAACCTTCTGTGGCAGGCAATGAATTTTAGAAATTTAGTGTACCTTGCATCCCTCTATTGCATATCCCTCTCTCTCTCTTTCTCGCTCTCTTTCTCTTCCTCTCTAAGCAGACATGCCTAGTTACAGTCTAAAATGGCCTTGTGGAGGAGGACGGGAGTTAAGATGGCATCCCCAGAGACTTTTCAGAGAAGTAATTTAATAAACTGTGATATTTTTCCACTCCACAAGGGAAAGGGAATAGGCTCAGAAAAAGTAATGAAACTCAGCTGCTGAATTTTTAATATTAAAGAATCAATTTCCTGTACCAACATAACCGTGGATGGGATTTTATTTTATTTTTTCATCCCGGGGTTGTAAGATGCACATTGGACTTCCGGCGTCATCCGGCCACGAAATCTCAGCGAGGAGGTGAAAAGGTTTGATCAAACCCATTTGTTCAACAGCATCTCCAGGCTCCCAGTCTTGCCCTTCAAAACTCCAATACCGCTGGACAATATTGTCGATTGCATTATAACCACTGTTGAGAAGTGTAGTCGTCTCTCTCTCTGACAAAGACGGATTCATATGTTTGATCGATGTTTGGGTTTGATGCCGATATTCTGATAATTAGCTCTGTTTCCTGCTGTTCAAGCGCCTGTCGAGGCTCTCGGCTTGTTTGTTTACTGCAGATAGGCAATGACTCCTTTTACCCTGACTCCGCTGCTACGTGTGGCAGAGCGAGCGAGAGAGAGAGAGAGAGAAAGAGAAAGAGAAAGAGAGAGAGAGAGAGAGAGAGAGAGAGAGGTCAGGTGATGATTTATGACCGCGATGCTGCATTCCAGCGCGGGATGATTAATCTCTTCTGGGAACACTTCACGAGTACAAGTTTAACCTACCTCGGCCTTGCGCGAGCGTGCACGCACACACACACGCGTGCACACACGTACACACACACACACACACCCACGTGCACACATACGAGCATGCCTGACAAGGAGGACATAAACGCAGGGGCAAAGTGCATGTAGGTGCTTTTGTATGCAATTCATGTGCCGCTACGCCCCCGCTACCCACACCCCCCTCCACCCCCCCCCCCCCCCCCCACACACACACACACACACACCTCCCTACCTCCCCCAATCCCCCCTCTCTCTCTCTGTCTCTGCCTCTCTTTGCTCACACTCTCTTTTTCTCTCTCCTCACTGACCTCAGTGGTGCAATGTCTCACATTCACCCCTCTCCTCTTTCACCCTGTCCATTCATCACACACTCACACATGCATACACACACACACACACACACACACACAAAGAGAGAGAGAGAGAGAGAGTCTGTATAGGGCACCAGTGAGCATGAGGCTATAGGATTAGTGCTGCTAGGTGCTAAAAGCTTCAATGTCTTTATAAGCATGGAGAAAGGCAGGGTACTCTCTGTATCTGGGTGATACAGCTGTGTTTGTGTGTGTGTGTGTGTGTGTGTGTGTGTGTACATGCAGTGTATTCAAGGTGCTCTGAACAGGTGCAAATGGTCTTTTGGCAATCTAGGCCCAGCACATTGAGAGGATAAATGTAAATACCACAGGCTGTATCTGAAGCTCTATTACTTGAGCACACTTCAACAAATCATCCCGCAGTCGTACTCTCTGAAACGCGCGAGGGTTGGCTGAACATCCCCGTTTTTTTTGTTGTAATGAAGTCATTTATTGTAACGGAGAACATTTACAGTCAGCTGTAGCGTAGTTCCCTGTCCTTATCACTCCCCCTTCTCTCTCTCTCTCTCCTGGTGTATCTCTCTTTGTCTCTCTCTCCCTCCCTGGTGACGAGCTTTAGCGCTTAAGACACAGTGACCTTCTCTTTCTTGTCTGGGATTGGGATTTTGTAGTGATGGCCGCTTTGTTAGAAATACAACAATCAAATGAAATGAAAGTTTTTTTTCAGTGAGGCTTCGTATTGTTGCTCTCTTGGCTTATCGATGTACCATTTCGGGAAGATGCACCCCCGAGAGTTCAGGTAAATCCAAAGACTTTTATTCTGAAATACCCTGCATTTGGGTGACAGGGTAACTTCAGTTCTTTACAACGGTTTTTTTTTCAGAGGTGCACTAGTCAGTCTCTGCTCTTACCTTTATTACACAGAATGGACTTTCACCCTTGTATTTACATACTGTAAATTGTCAGTATGTCTCTGCAGCCATGTCACCAATGTCACATGCATTTATTATAAGGTTCTCCTATTTCTGATACTGGATTCTTCTTTTATGGGTATTTAGTGTTTTGAAAGCTTGTGATTAATTTGTTCATTCCAGGACCTTGTTCACAACTAATGCCTGAGGGCAAAAAGCAAGATCAGAGTTGACTGTCATGACGCCGTGTAACGAGAAGCTCATGTTCAGTGATAAGTAATGTACTGAATTGTTCTCACATTGCGTTGTACATGAAAGAGTAAACCAGAGGTGGGCGTGAGGGTAACAGTCAACTCAAACACACATGGCTTCTTCTTCTGTGACTGTTAATCCTTTATCTTGCACCAACTCAATTCCTAACAACAGGCAGTGTCTATTATAACATGTGAGGATGGAGGAGAGCGAAAGAAAATTGGAAGAAGAACTAGAGAGAGAGAGAGAGAGAGAGAGAGAGAAAGAGAAAGAGTAATGTAATCCTTTGTGAAAGTGCCGTCATATCACACAACCCCTCTCAATCCCCTCAGCAGCCACAGAATAGATGAATGTCCGGGACGATATTAATCTCATCACACACACACACACACACACAAAGCGCCTGACTACTCCATTCATATTTGATGTTTACAAAGAGATGGTGAATAGTGTTAACATGAGTGGATATGTAGTGATGTTATTCTGCTTGAATGTGGCCTCTGAGAGCGTCCTGTGTGCGTGTGTGTGTGCATGAATGTGTATTGTGTGTGTGTGTGTGTGTGCATGTATGTGTATTGTGTGTGTGTGTGTGTGAGCGCGTCAATGTTATATTTTTAACTACTGCACAGAACATCCACGCTTAATCCAGCTTTTAATTGTGACCAGATGTCTTCTGACATAAGGTTTCTTTGTGTGTGTGTGTGTGAGTGTGTGAGTGGTTTAGACACTAGGCATGTGTGCCAGTCCCATCCTCTCCACATCAGTATCATGAAGCATTTATTGAATAGTGTGTTTGTGTGAAGGAGAGGACATATGGTGTTGGGAAGCGCCTGATTCAGACTTCAGGAAGTTAATTGGTTGTTCCGCAGGTTGAGATACGCACGTTTGAACTGTTCCCGTTCATTTGTGTTATGTGATGACAGTGTTTCCCTCAGCTCAGAACTTTATCTGTGGTGGTACCTTGGGCGGGGGATACTTTTTCTACTTTCCAATGCTCATCTGACGGAACACATATTCAATGCACGGGAGAAAATATATCGTTGATGTGTGATGACGTGACTAGCAGCTGGGGTAACGTCACCTCACGTTAACATCCCAAGTTCAGTACTGGAGAAACAAAAGTTAGCAATTAGCTTCCGTTGCCGAATTGTTATCAGGTTTTTGTCAGAAATAGGGGTGGGCGATATGACTAAAAATCAATATCGCGATTATTTCAAACTTTTACCTCGATTACGATTAATGAACGATTATTTGTATTTGTTTTGTTTTATTTTGAAATTTGTTTCATTTTGAAATTGGCCGGATGCTCTATGCCGTTCCTGTGTCTGACTTCCTGCCCGGCTTGACACATTCGCTCGCGGCTCGCCAAAAACCGACCGGTCCAAACCTGTCTGAACACGGCCTTACTGGACGGGGCGGAGGGACGTGACTGAATACCACGTAGTATTTTTTAAGGGGACAGTTCATGAACGCAGTATTGGGGAAAGTATTTGGCCCATTCATTCGTGTTAAAGTGATGTTACGTCTGATGCGCGCACACACACACACACACACACACACACACACTCACACTGGTTGCTTTGCTAACTGGCGCTTCTAGACGTTCCTCGTTCTTGTAGCCTAAATAACAATCGAAATCAACGATTTTGAATTTGCCACGATTACATCATTAAATCGCGATTACGATTATAAACACGATCATCGCCCACCCCTAGTCAGAAAGCTTTTTTGTGAGGTCAGACAAGGTCGCCCTTGTCCGCGGGTGATGTCTGTCTCACACAAGTGGATGAGGAAAAAGACGCGTGTGTTGCTGTGTGTATGCAAGCAACAGCTGAATGAGACGAGTCTCTGGTGTGACGACATAACGTGATGTGCACCTCTTAGATGGATTTCTATACATTGACCAACTTTTTATTTTGGTGATATTGTGGTGGTGGTGGTGGATGAGTTTCTTAAAGGCAGCAGGTTTCTATTCATCTCTGACAAACCACTCTCCAGTTGCATTGCTCATCTTGGTAGGATGACCCCAAAATGAAGGCGTCAGTCATGGGCAGCCCCTGGAAACTTGCAAACACTTGTTGACATACCAAGTAAATGTTGTCTTCTCCAAATACAAAAAAAGGTTTCTTCTGCGTTTGGTTCCCTGATAGTCACGTGTGTACTGTCCATGGCACCTGTTTGAGAATACATATAATAGTCAGCACTCCACGTATAAATTGCTTGCTTTTATTTTATTTCATTCGTAATGAAAGTATAGTCCTACAGGGCACAATTTGGCAGACATTTTGGCAAAGCCTTCCTCAGTGCCCTGTGTGTAAGAGCACACCTGCAGGTGCACCATCAGGTAACCTTAATAGGCTGACATACCCATTAGGGGGTCCGCAAGTCAAATGAAATGCAGGCATATCATTGTTACACCATTACATTAAACATCGTTTTGTCTTTTACTCGAGCAATGTTTTTTTCTATTTTAAACACCTTCATAATTATACTCAAAACATCATTCTCATCTCAACCCTTTGCATTCCAAACACCAGTACCACATATGACATTTGGAGTAACCCTCTCACAAACCACTGCCAAACTAGTACAGGAAGTCAGATTAGTTTAGTCCTTTTGGAGCTACTGTGTCTAAAGTAAAAATCCAAGATGCCTCCTGTTGTAATAATCTTAATTATCTTTGCCCCCCCGACCATGTCTAGGATTCTCTATTGCCTCTATACCCAGAAATCTCAAAAAATACCTTGTGTACCATAGTAATGAAATGAATAGCAACAGAGGATTTAGGGTCCTGCATACTGATGGAACGTTTGTCATTAAGAGTTGTCGAGTAGGAGAACATGAGGTCTTGTCCACGTAACAAAGACCACATGGGTATTTTAACATGTAGACAATATGTTTTGTCTCACAAAGTATTCTCCCTGTTGTCAGAGGGTACGTTGGACAGAAAGTGCTTGGCGGGGGATTATCTGACTCTTTAATGCTTAGTATATGTAAATCTAGGCTTATCTTTGAAAGTGTCGGCCAGGCTTTGGTCCTTTGATAGAATGACCATGAATAGAAGTACTTACTGCTTCTATTGCGTTTAGAATCATTAGCCAATTTACGTCTTGAATGGAAGGTGTCACCTCTTGTCAGCCCTTCCACCCTGTCAACCCTTTGGCAATTCCATGAGTTCATCACCTATGATGTTTGAAAAGCCCACAACACAATGGAACCCTGTCCTTGTCTTTTTTTTTTGTTGTTTGTTACTTCCTGTCTGGCCAGCAGACAAGGGGGTGAGATATTCCCATAACGTCCGATGTCAGGGAGCGACGTAGCTCTTCATCGACCCAGCTCAATGATCGAGGCTTGTAGCGAGTCATAATGTAATAACTGGCAGAAAATGTAATAATTGGTCAAAATGTAATAAAATGCCCCTCCAAATAGGAAGAAAATATAATAAAACCTGTTAAAGATTGCACCCTCTTGTGACTGTGCAGGAGGAATTACGAAAATATATACCCCAGAATGCAAATCGTTTGTTTTCACCAAAAGCTAACCGTGCTGGCTAGCTAGCATGCTGACCCTAACTAACTTGGTAATGATAACTAAAGTTCACTTTCTAGTGTAGCAAGAATGTAGCTTAGCCCTTCATGACTGGACAATCTGTGATCAATGCATCGCCCCACTTCTGCACTTATTTTGAAAGAACTGTGTTGGAGAGGGATGCCTGTGCTAGCAGACTTTGAAGCTGGATTGGATAAATTGAAGTTGGCAACTGACCTTTTAAAAAGATATGTTATTGGCAATGATTTCTAACCCAGGACTGTCAGACTCTACATCCAGTGACAAAGACCTAGCTACATTCTTGCTACACAAGTAAGTGAACTTTTGATGTAATTGCCATGGTAGTTACTAGTTAGCGTCAGCATGCTAGCTAGTCAGCGAAGTTAGCTTTTGCTAAAAACAAGCTATTTACAAAAAAACTAGTACATTGTTGCAAAAAATGATTCCAATATCAGTATAAAGATGTTATTATGTTATCCAGAAATCTATTTCTTTATGGGTTGCATTACATTTTTGACTCATTTAAGGACATTTTTTTTACATGCACCCTGGTGGTGCTGTCTCCTTTGATGAACAAATAAATGGCAGGATTCATCTTGATTGCTTAGTTGAGTCATCAAAATGATCAATCAACAGACCAATTCATTTCCTTTGTGTCTCAACAATTCATATTGTTCATGTATTGATTCATGACTTTCGTTGACTTGGCATACGACAAAAGGACATTGCGATGGTGTCCTGCTTCCGTAATTCAACATTTTTCCATTTTAAACAGAATTTTTGTGCAGGACATAATTGAGGGAGGGACTGTTCAAAAGTGGGCAGGTTGGAGAAAGAGAAAGGCAGTGAACCCCATCGCATACTCAGAGTAGTTGGTGAAGCAGTCTACTGTGAAATGCTTTGCACATAATCTCATACAGAAACTATCACAAATTCTGCAAAAGCCACCTGGACCACAACCATGGTGTGTAAGGAAGGGGAAACAGGGTTATCAGGCTGCCCACCCAAAAATGCATCACAATACCAAGTACCATGTTAACTCACAGCTTGCTTACTTGATGAATTCTGATTTCTCTAGCATATACATATCAAATGTGTATGGTTTCAGTGTTATGACCAACATAGGCGTCATTAGGCCTACAGCCCCGGATGTTTTATGAATAGCCCTGGATCTAAAAATAATAATAATAATAAAAAAAACAAAAAATAGCCCTGGATCTATTCATCTGTCATTCCGAAAATAATATGATATCGTTGATCTAAAACTCAAGTATGTTTTGGGTCCTCAGCAGCAGATCTACTTCACACTACACGCATTTTGTGTGTGTGTGTGTGTGTGTGAGAGAGAGAGCGAGAGAGAGAGAGAGAGAGAGAGAGAGAGAGAGAACACTGGTTACAGGGCTTGTCATTGTTGGCACTTGGCAGCTATCTAGCTATGGATACAAGAAGTTTTTTTCATAAAGGAAAAGGACGAGGCGCAGGCGAGGTTACAGGAGGTGGAGGATGTGTTATCTCCTGTTGCTGTAGCAGCAGATGAGTCAGGAGGACGTGAGACTGCCTCCTCTACAAGCTCAGGTTGGTGAAGAAGAGGGCTCTGTAGTTAGCTAGCTAGCTCGTCTAGCTCAGTGGTTCTCAAATGTTTTTGACACAAGGCACACCATTTATGAAAACAAGTATTTCCAAGGCACACCTTTACATATGACTATAGCTATGTAGCACACAGTTGGAGAACCACTGGTCTAGCTAGCCTGCACTCACTGTGATATGAATGTGGAACATGGGCTGAGCATAGAAAGAAAGTGTGATGACCTTACTTTGCCTTTGTAGAATCCAATTGATAAGTCTTCAAGCCATAATCCGTTTCCCCTGAAGCATATGTATGAAGCATATGCATCTCTGCAACTGATTTGGTGATTGAAACATGTATTCCCCTCAGATGGGTAGTTAGCTAGGTAGTTCACTTTCAGTAGCAAGCAGAAATGTCAAGCTAGCAACAGGTCATTACGTACCAGAACATACGACTGCTCTTATTTTTTCTTAGGGTTTTACTCCAGCTGCTGAAAATAATAATAGGGAAGTTGAATGAGAACTCAAATTGCTCTCATTTTGTTCATTTTGATTTCATATTGTGAAAAGCCAGCCTACTGGTAGAGCACAGTGTCTCACATCTTATATCCATTTTACTCTGAAATAACTTAAAAATGGTGTAATTGTCAGGTGAAAATCGAAAGCTTTCTGGGCTGGGCTAAGCCCCCAGTGTTTCAAGATCCGAACAGCGCCTCTGATGACCAACATGGCTTTTTCGCTTTATTATTAGATCTGGAACACGATCCATAATAGTTCATTTAAGTGATGTTTATTTGGGAATGAAATTGGTTTAAAAAAAAAAAAAAAAAGCAATGATAAACAAAGAGAATGAAGTATTGTCAGTAGGTATGCTGTCTGGTTCAACCTATAACGTGTGTTGCGTGACTTCCCCATACTCCCCATAAATTTAGCCATCAACAAACCATGTACTACAAAGCACGAATGCTAAAAATAATCATGAAAGAAAGGAATTCAGCTTAAAAAAAAATATTGGCTGCATTTGAGACGTGTTTGTGTAGCAGGGCGAGGATTAGGGCGGAGCTTCTTTAAACTGTTAGATCCCTGCTGCTTTTTAATATCTTCTGTGATCTATTTGTGTCCTAAGCTACTGCTAATAGCTAGAAGGAATCAAGAGAGCACAGCGGGGGAGGTGCTAGCAAAATGGATTGGTGATTTTAACCCTCCTCCCCTCCTCATACTCATCACTTTTGCCTCAATACTCACCGGAAAGCAGAGGGGTTTATACCCAGTGGAGCACTATCAACACTCTGCATTGCAGTTGTTGCAAAGGCATGTTCCAATGCAAGCCAATAAATTGATGCCTGAACACAGAATAAGCAAAATGGCAAAGACTCAAATGTTGAGTACTCAAACAAGCATTTTAATTCAGCCCCCCCCCCCTCCACCTACTCACCATCGGCAAGTTGATATCACACCGGGTGAAGCTCAACTTCAGGATCACTTGCCTGTTGGGCGAGTGGGCTTTTCATAGTGGCAAAAAAAAACCCCTGCATTCTCCATTTCGCAGTCACGGCACCGGCACGACTGCGATAACAGCGTTGCCCTGAACCCGACTTATGTTCTCATTTATTCAGTCTGCCCCACAGTTGCCTTGTCGATTATTCAGAGAGAAAGTAATTGGTAACAATGTACAGTGCACAAACCCCCGCTTTCCCTCTCGCACGCATTTTTTTTTTCTTCCCCTCGCCGTCTTCCTGCTCCGGCTTCATCTTCGGTGCAGCGAGGCAGAGCTGCAGCTGATATGCATAATCACACATTAAGAGAGGGGTGAGAGAGAGAGAGAGAGAGAGAGACACAAGCTATTTTCAAAATCTCTTTCAGACAACTCTGAACAATTTGGAACTTTTCCGAACAATCAGCCTGCTAATGCTGTATTAATTAGTGACAAACTGTAAAAAGCCATCACAAGTTAATGGTTGTTTTGGGGGGGGGGGGGTTCTCTCCATCCTCCATCCTCCATCTCTCCATTCTCCATCTCTCTATCCTCCATCTCTCCATCTCTACATCCGGGCACGACAAGAGAAGGAAAGAGGATCTGACAGTTGATGGAGAATGCCATAACTCTGTTATCTCTGTAATAGCTACTGCATTTACAGCATTCACTATTCACTCCATAGGGACCAGGCAATTCTCCAGAGCAAATACTGAAGGATGTAGTGTTGGGGGGGTGTAATGTTTTAGAATAACAAGTGCTTGTTATTGGCAAGACTGAGCCTCGGTAGATCAATTTAGCTGGCCGTGTAATGGCATCTCTAATGCTCCAGTCGACATGAAAATAAACAAGTCTGGAAAAAAAAAAACCCGATATCTAATAATATGTAGTTCATATTGTTTATTCCCAAAGAAACAAATTGATCTTCTGATGACATTCAACCTATGGAGCAAAGTGGTCGCCGTTGTATGGCAGCTGTAAACAAATCAACAGCAAAAAAAAAAAACAATCGCTATAGAAATAATAAAAAGCTGAGTTCATAACCTTATATTTCCAGTTGGCTGTCTCTGGTGTGTGTGTGTGTGTGTGTGTGTGTGTGTGTGTGTGTGCATATGCATGTGTTTGTGGGAGATTGTGTGTGATCTGTGCCTTAGCTGTGCAGCATGCTTGATCCTCTGCTCCAGCAGGTTAAGGAGGGCTTTCCCTCTGCGCTCCGAACCCATCTGGACTCGGTGCTGCAGCCTCTCTGGACCACAGCACATTCCACAGCGTATTCCCACAGTCTCGACTCAATCCAGACCTGTGGCATTATAGCTGTCATTAAAAAAAAAAAAAATTGTTTCTCAGTGGACACTAAGCCAATATGCCTTTATAGTTTTTATGCTACCCTTTGTTTATATTTGTGTGTGTGTGTGTGTGTGTGTGTGTCTGCCCTTGGGTGCACAACAGTCTCACAGAAAGCTAGTGATGGTAATCCCATGGCAGCTGTGGCTCTGGCCTTAGTCATAGCAGCACACAAACACACACAAACACACACACAGAGATAACAAAAATAACTCTTTCCATATTTTCCCATGCTCTTACAATGTCAATCCCTCTCAATCTGTTGTTGGCGACTTCAGCCCTCATCCAAATATTCCATCGCCTCTGCTTTTCTGCCCGTCTTATCCCAAAGCTCAGTCTCAGTCTGACCTCCTACTCGCACCATGAGCACAAAAGAGGATCAGCACTCAGATCCACTCAGATTACCACCTTCTCTCTCTCTCTCTCTCTCTCTCTCTCTCGCTCGCTCGTTCGCTCTCTCTCTCTGCTATTCTGCACTCAATGAAATCCTCCTGTCTAAAATGAACATGTAGGCAAATACAAACAGTTGCACATACATGCAATACATGCAGACAGCGCTGCAGGGTTGGGTGACGTTTGAGCTGCCAGTATAATGTAAGCTGACCGAGGCCTCAGCTCTCAGGCTGGCTCTCAGCCATCCATGGCTGCACACTTCACAAACATCAGCTCCACTCCACAGTAATAGGACAAAGGCGGCCTGCTTTTTGTGCAGCTCGCGTGTGTGTGTGTGTGTGTGTGTGTGTGTGTGAGAGAGAGAGAGAGAGCGAGCGAGCGAGACAAGGAAGAGGCTTGAGGCCGTGTAACACAAACCCTGCTCACATGCTTCCTGTCCCCATTGTTTAGAACACTTCCACTTTAGCGAGTTGCTAGCTGCCGTACACACCGTAATAGCTCAGGTTTAATCTCCCCCGCAATATAGAAAACCTCAAACCACTTCAGCAACTGAGCTTGGCGACATTTATTGGACAAGTCAGACAGGTCGGCGTGCCGGCTCAGAGAATATTATGGTAAATACTCTTTTCACGTCATCGCTACTCTGACAGTACTTTATAAGGAGTCTTTGAAACAGTGGCAAACAAAGCATCAAGTAGATCCTCGGTTTGGACAGGTCCCACTATCTCCTCCAACACGACAGTATAATATGGTTTTATTGTGACGGTAGAATTATCGCTTTCTCACCGTATGGAATACCTGGCCACAAAATGAATGTCAATAACTTTAGTTTTACGTCCCTAAACTTTTTTTTTTTTTGCCATCTCGTTTGCTTTTTAAAACATTTTTCTGTTCTTTTTTTTAACAATCCTCCACTTACACTCCAAGTTGGATAACAGCTCGGAAGTTTCTAGGGGATTCTGTTTACTCACTTGAATCCATTCAGCAGGCAAATGGAGGAGGGATTTCTATCAGTCACTATCAGATTTTGTTTTGGTAATTTGTGTGTCTTTGTGATGACTTGAAGGGAAATATGGGAGCTTCAAAGATGACAGTCCATGCTATATTTGTGCGTCTGGGGGTGTGTGTGTGTGTGTGTGTGTGTGTGTGTGTGTGCTTTCCTGCATTAACATTTTGTCTGTGTCCTCGTCTGATGAATACCTCTTTCCTCCTTTCTACTGTCCAGCGATTCCTCCCGTCCTCTCTCCTCCAACACTCGTCATCTCAAATAGCATGCTTTCACTTTCCGATGACCAACTGGTATGTGGGCAGTATTAAAAACTGATGCGGTATATTGAAAGTTGACATTCAGGTTGGACTGCGGGTCAGGACATAATGCATTTTTGCAAAATACATGCGACAGACACGTGCAGATGCTCACACTCGCACATACATATACACCAGCCACCGCTAACAATTGCGGCGCGTTCGCTTGGCCGTTGTTACTTAGCTCTCAGTCATCCGCCCACACGGCACAGCAGCAGGGCAGCCAGCCTGTTGACACCATTCCATTTAGCCCACACTCCTGCCGGAGGATTCGGCTAATAACCCACATAGGTTGAACACAGCCATACCGTGAAACAATTACTTTCAAGCAGAATCTGGAGAATCAAGAGAAATAAAGAGACAGCCTAACCTCGGGAATACATAACATTTTGAACATGTCCCTGAGGTTAAAAACATTCAGTTTTGTATTCAGGCGTCCCTCAACTGAACTTAAGTTGCATTACAGCACACACCCATCACTATTCAAGGCTTCTCTCTCTCTCTGCAGGCCAGGGACGCAGGCTGGAAGGGAAACAACAAAAACACATGAAACACTCCCAATGCATCAGAATTTGAAAAGAGCTCCCCACTAAATGAGCAAAAACAACTAAGCAACATTTAAGCAACACACACACGTCCCTATTCATATATATCATATATTGGATATATTCATATTCATATATTATTATTATTATTATTATTTATTATTCAATTTATGACAAAATGCATGTTTATTCTATTATTGAAAATATTTTGACTATTGAGCTGTTTGAAACTCCAGATGAGCATTTAATTTCATCAAATTCTGTTGTTTTGTGTTGGCATGGTTACAGAAATACAGAAATGTGTCCTTGTTGCAAAAACGATCAATAAGAAACTATTTCACCTTTAATTTTCAAACTGATTGGGACATTAATAAGCTTGTAAGTCGTGGCCACTTTGGAGCGAACTTGAGTTTGAAAAAGCACAAGAGCATCAATGTCATCGTCACAGACAAACATTTCAGTTTGTGAGAGAATGGATTAGATGGCCGTTGGCTGAGACAAGGTTAGTCAGTTAAGGTTAGTGGATGGAAGTCAAGTTTTTGTGGGTAGATGGAAAGTGATTAAGGAGTTGGAGTAAAGAACGTTTTCACAACCCCTGTGTGATCGTTTAAAGTCTACAAATACCAACGCAATCACTTGATGAAAATGACATTTTCACTTTGACTTTTCAGCTATGTGTGGGTGTTGGGTGATCTGTGTAAATATCTGTGTGTGTGTGTGTGTGTGTGTGTGTGTGTTTGTATGCATGTCTTGGGGGTGAGTTGACTGACTGTGGTGGCGTGGAGGGAGCTCATTTGAGTAGACATGATTTGAGGAGCGATCAGGGAATTCCTCCAACAACATCCTCCTATAAATCATGTCTTTAATCAGCCTGAAACTCCCTCTCAGCATCCAGCTGACACACAAACACACCAACATTCACCAACATTACAACGCAAAAAAAACCAAAACAAAAGCCCGCTGCGAGCGAGCCGGCAGAGCATGACTGCGTCACATGGCGGGGGTAAACTAAGAGCAAGCGAAAGATAAAGGTAGAAGCGACTGAAAGAAGTAGAAGAGACATAGTTTCCCCCCAGATTGGCAGCGAGTCAGCGCCGAGCGGTGCGGTGCCAGGCGGGTAATTGGATTGGAGAGTCTTCGGGGAGGAGGAGAGACACCAGGGGAGAGATGAGGAGACTAGATTGCTAAAATCCCTGTCTGCTGATCAGCCAAGAGGAGCCGTCTATGGACTGTATTACTCTCATTTATATGATAGAATTCAACACAGAGAATAAACAAGACCCGAACCTCATCATCCTCCAAATTCTAACCCGGATCCTTTTGCCGCAGAAGAGCTTTTTTTTCTTTCTTTTTTAAAAAAAAAAATATATATATATAAGCTCTTTGCTGTAAGGCATTTTAAATCTGATCTACATAGAAATGAAATGTCGACACACTATAGCAGAATCTATATTAATAACATCGCTCTCGCTGATGTTCGGCCTGAGCGAGAGAGAGACACACACACACAGAGAGAGAGAGAGAGAGAGAGAGAGATAGAAAGAGATAGAGTAGTCCGGTAGTTGTATTACAGTAATACCTTGGTTTAATGGATGTCTGGTTTGGAATAAGGCTGTACTCAGTCCAATTGAGATTGTGTTGTGTTGGAGGGATGAGGTGCTCCCCTCTATAAATCCTCTCCTAGATGAGATTGGGGCTCAGAGAGAGCGAGTGAGCAGAGGCTAAGAAAGAAGGAGTGATGCACACCAATCCAGCTGAGGATTTTGCTGTTGGCGTGTGTGTGTGTGTGTGTGTTAATCCTCCAATCAGGCCTGGTGTTGTCTCTGTGTCACACATACTTATCCACACACACACACACACACACACACACAGAACTAATGTTTGTCAGATGCAGCTATTTGGAGGATGATATAATTTGTTGCAGACAATTCCGGTCCTCTCTCACCCTCTAGCTTTCACTCTCTCACTCACACACACACACACACACACACACACACACACACACACACAATACAATACAATGCAATGACACGATTGGTTGGCATCGCTGTCGGGATGGAGATGAACAGAAAGGGTGAGAGGATGAGGAGTCAGACAGACAGAGTGCAGCGAACAGCTGGAGGTGAGGGAGGTCAGCCTGCCAGCGGTTCGGACGCAGAATCGTAAAAACCCTCCGCCGGATGCCGAGGGGAGGAGAGGTGAGGGGGAAACGGGAGAAAGGGAGGGGAGAAGAGAGGAGTGGAAAAGGGAAGGGAGAAGGAGGAGAGAGGAGATGACAGGGAGGGGAAAAGAGGAGCGCAGAAATGCTGCAGGAGCGAGGCGAGGGCAGTCGACTTGAGCAGAGGCTGATGTTTTTATTGGGTTCCTCGGGAGCCCGCGGGGTGGTGGGGGGGGTCTGAAGGGGGGGGGGGGTCAGGTTGCCCATGTGTAAACACCAGATGTGAAAAGCCTCCTGCACACACACACACACACACACACACACACCACCACCTCCGGCGAGCTACACACTCAAGGACTCGTCATGTGTTTCCCCGCTGCTGAACTCTCGCCCATCTGCCGTTACTTTAAGTCCCATAAGCCGAAGCTTGTAAAGACACCGGCGGTGACAGCTATACCACCGCGCCTTAGGATTCAGGTGCGATCAAACAAGTGTTGCTTCCATTAGGGTTTTTTTTTTTTTTTTTTTTAACACACTAGTCAGCGGTAAAGCGAGCGGGCCCAGACACGCTCTCTCTCTCTCTCTCTCTCTCTCTCTCTCTCTCCCCCCCCCCCCTCTCTCTCTCATTAATGGTGTGGACTCTGCACTGGCAGGGTCTTAATTGTTTTTCTCTTTAACCGAGCGACTTCATCAATAATCATTAGAGGGTGCTCGAGCAGGTGCGTCACTTCTTCAACATGCGTGTACACACACACACACACACACACACACACACATACAGCTTACTGTGCAATTAAATCATGTTGATCGTTTCATTTTTAGCGCGTTTTTTTTTTTTTTGTTGCTTTTTTTGACTTCTAATTGCAGATATCCAGGTTCAGGGGTGCAAACTTGTCACCTTTTTTTTTTTTTTTTTTTTTTAACCTCAAAATAGGTCGTCCACATGAATTGTGTACATACAATTTCTCTTTTTTTTTGAGGGGGCAGGGGGCTCTGTGTCTCATCCAAGTCATCTGTGAGTAACACATTTTCCTGTCTACTCCTGAAGCTGCTTCACGCCGGGTTCAGACCAGATGCATCATGGGAAGGGGCCCGGGCCGCGGCGCGATTGATCATTTTCTTTCGTTTCCAGGCAAAAAAGAAAAAAAAATGTTGTCACCTTTTTGGGCCGTCACCAGTTTGCACCCCTGCAGGTTATAAATGACACCGCCATTGTTAAACATGACACCGACTGCATGTAGCTTATTATATTAGCCAAGACAGAGGAAGGAAATGCCTTTGCACTATTAGGATATGGATGTTTACTTTGTGTTTTGGCCGCAGAATATTGACCATCTCATCATCCCGGTGTCATCCTGGCGTATTGAAAAATAAGTCTGGGTTTTGTCAACGATGCTGCCTGTGTGGTGCAGATATGTCTCGCGCATTCTCTCGCTCGCTGTCACTGACATTTCAGCTGTACATTTGGGAGCATGCTGAGTTCTGTGAAGGTTGTCATAGCAATGGCAAAGTCCCTGGCAATGTCTCTCTCTCTCTCTCTCTCTCTCTCACTTTTTTTATCTATTTTTTCGCTCTCTGTCTCAGTCATTCGGTTTGTATCTCTCTCTCTCTCTCACTTTCTTTTCATCATCTCTCTCTCTCTCTCTCTTGTGCTTTTTTATCATCTCTGTCTTTGTGTATTTTTCTCTTTTTTTTCTGTCTATCATTTTGTCTCCGTCGCTCTATCTTTCTCATTATATATCATTATTAAATACACCCACACTGCTCCTCTCAGTTTTCTCTAACTCATACACTCATTTCACATGCCCTTTTACAGTAAACATTCTATTCTGCCTCTCCATTCCTACTTTGTGCATTTGTTTTTCTTCTTTTGCATCATTCTTCCACCGGCATCCACCTTTTTTTTCCTCGTCCCTTCACATCCAATCGCTCTATCTACCTTTTTTTTTTCTGTTGTTATTGTCTCCACCCCCTACCAGCCTTCAGTCTCCGTCTCTTTGGGGTGATCTAGCTTTGCCATCGTGTGTCGCCCCCTCCTCCTCATCCTCCTGTCATTTGTTGCTGATAGTTTGTTGCTGATGGGGGCACTGGGGGGGGGGGGGGGGGGGGGGGGGGGCAGCCTATATGTATGGGCTGTGTGGGCTGACAGTAAAGCTTTAGAGCAAAACACACATTTTCACCCCTACGGCTTCGTCTTGGCCCTCGGAACAGAGTCACAAGGGGTGGTGGTAGAAGACGAGTTTGTTATCGGAGATTACTATGGCAACAATGGTATTATCACAGTGACATTTGCCGTTCATCTGATGGAGATAGAAAAACATGGACGCTCGCGATTCGTTCACAATTTATACTTTTCACACTACTAATCGATCAAACAAGTCATCAAATAAAAAAGACCACTGCTTCATTACCAGTCCACTTCATGACAGAATAGCGTTAGCGGTGCTCTGTAGTCTAGCAAGCCGTCCTAACGTTACCCTGCCAGTCTGCACTGGTATTAGAGGAGCTGGAACAAGTGCAGCAACTTCGCTGCTGGACTTTAGTTATATTTCATCAGGTGCCATCAAAGGGGAAATGCGACATGTAAATATGTCAACATGCGGGACTGTCATGCACAAATCAGCTAAAAACAATGTCGTAACGTAACTAGCGAGGTAGAGACATCGGCATACTAGTGATTTTTTGTTATGCTTGTTATAAAGAAACGGTCTATAATACATTGAAAAGACATTAAACTAAGATAATACCACGGTTAGAATATTTTAAAAATCTTTATTAACGAAGAAAATACAACATCTGTGGTTCACTTTGATGGTAGTGTAGCGGTCGCCATGATCTTCCAGTTGATTCACAGGGCATTCTGGGAGATTTCTCCTAGCCCTCGGTTTGTAGTGTGCCTCTGAAAAATCTCCGTTTGGAGGGCCAAGAGAATCAGACACCCCTACCCCTTCACGTGAACGCGCAAAACGGAGGGGAAGGTCTGACGGGTGAATTGGGATTCGGCCTTAGTGTGTTCGGTTGCACACTTACACACAAATCATTTCTGTTCATTTACTTTTCCGCTGCAACGGGGATACGTTTGCCCGCCTTCTCCCGGTGTGGACCGGGGTGAGTGTGCACGTGCACAGGCGCGCTCGCTCTTGCTTTATGTGTGTGTGTGTGTGTGTGTGTGTGTGTGTAAGCCTGCAAGTGAGCATGTTAAGTCTAGCTGTGAGGAATGAATGGTTCCTGTAGGCGTGTGTTAGTTGCAGAACATGAACATCGGAAGACTAACTAAAGAGGAAACTACACAAGATAATTCAGTGGTATTTTCACTTGTCTCACTTCGGTTGTCTCACCGTCTCGTTTCATCCTGTCATCCTTTTCACAAAAAAGTTTAAAAAAAATAAAGTGCACGGTCTGGTCCGTTTTGTCATCATGACCGAAAACAAAGAAGGTGGCATTTACACCGTTTTCAACTGGTTCCTTTTGTCCTCCACCCCCTTCGCCCTCTGCATTCACCCGCTTTGGCATTTGCGGCGTGTGTCGCGTGAGTGACAGCGAGAGAGAGATGTGGATCGAGAGTAGTAATTAAATCACGGTCTGCTGCTGTTAAACATGGGGCTTCCAGGGGTGACAACGCTTATTGACAAAAATCTACGCAAATGTCAACCGCCTCCCTCTTGCATTCTTGATTGTATTTAATTCAAGCGGCGCCGTCGAAGCTAAATAGCTCATTTGAGACGCCGAGGGGCAGAAAGAAAGGCGGATGGAGACGTAAGAGATGGAGAGGAGCGCGAGTACACCTCAGCTCCGGAGAGATCTGATGTCTGGGTCTCTCCTTTCTCCTGTGCCATCCCTCCTTCCCTGTGGCAATCTCCGTTCTCTCATTCTCCCCTCTTTTGGCGCCCGTCTGTCCAATTACTGTGGGGGTTGGGGGGGGTGGGGTGGAGAGAGAGAGCTCACCCCTGGCTGCTGAAGGGTAGAGAGAGAGAGAGAGAGGGAGGGAGAGAGAGAAAGGGGAACAGAGAGACACCGAGGCTTAAGGAAAGACCACAGTGCTCAATAAAGCCTCTGTTTGTCATCTGCGAGGCCCAAGCTGAGTCCAGGTGTGTTTAGGAGACGTAGATCGGCAACAGAGACAACTTGACGTGTTCTGTGTGATTAAAAGTGGCAATGCTGAGGCAACACCTGAGATTGCCCTATGTACCACTTTATTGGAGAGACTTGAAAAGCGGCAGGGGGAATTGCATTTCCTCCACATCCTCCGCAGCGCTCGGCGATACAAGGTAAAGAAAACGGAACATTTAATTCGCCACGAAATCAGCTTTTCAACGCGAACAGTTACGCCGGTGTCAGCGGGGTTAACATTTGTGTGTTTTTCCCGCGACTGAATGACGCTACTGAGCGAGTCACCGGAAGTCACCGTTCATTTCCCATAGAGCCGAGCGACCCGGGGGGGGAAACCCAGCACCGCGGCGAGCGGCAACAAAAAAAAAGAAAAGGAACAAAGCACGGGGGAAAAAAGGTACTCATTCATATCACATAAAACTCACAGAGCTCACTGGGAAAAAAAAATGGGGGCTGAATGAAAATGAGCTGCGCTACTGTGACAAAGAAAAGCGTTGCATTGTAACAGACTCCCGTCCTTGAGAGGAAGAGAGACAAAGTCAGATAGCGGGTTGTCTTTCCCTCCCCCCCCCCCCCCGTCTCCACAACGACTCAAGAGCCAGGATGAATGAGATGCACCGCGAGTGAAAGTTATCTCATCTCTTTTTTTTTTTCCCTCTCTCCCACACTCTGTAAACTCCGGTGTAAACTGGAGGCTCGGTACAGATGACGGTATAAATTATGTTATTTCTGTTCCGTCTGCCCTTGTTGCTTTATCTCCTAGCGCTGTATCACCGCCGCCGTTCATCATCATCATCATCTCTATTATAGAGAGAGAGAGAGGGAGAGGGAGAGGGAGAGAGAGAGAGAGGGAGGAACATGGGGGTGTGTTATGAAAGAAAAAAGGAGCAAGGAGAGAGGTGAAGGAGGTAGGGGGAGACTGACGGCTTACTGGGGGGGCTGGAGCAGATGCACTCATTGATCGGCTGACGAGCTTGATCGCTTGATCTCCGCGAGCGGGTTTGCGTGCACGTGCGATTGTGTGCGTGCGTGTACGTGCACGTGCGCGCCTGCAAAAAATGTACTAACATGCACATGGGAGTGTGTTTGCGAGATGCAACCTGTTTGCAGGAACATGAAGCTTCAGCAACTTCTAATGTTTGAACTTGCACGCACGCGCGCGCACACACACACACACACACACACACACACACACACACACACACCACACACACACTGCTGCGGCCACTCATTTGCATGACAAAGGCCCGGTTAATTATTTAAGAAGCCTTATTTGATCAATACAGGAGAGCTGTATCCGACTGCAGGGACAATCTGAGCCACTGGATTCTATAGGCCTTCATTATTCATGAGAACCAAAGAGAGAGGGACCAGGCGAGGGGTGAGGAAGAGAGGAAAGAGAGGGAGTGAGAGATAGGGAGCAACAACAAAGGCGGCTGGGTCCTGTTTCATGTGTATTAAAAGTTTGCCTTTTTTTTCAGCGCTGATGAATATTTTACAAGGGTCTGAAACTAAGACGGGACCTTTTTATCTGTAGAGGTGAGAGCGGAGGGGAAGGGTTAGGCGGTGACGCCGCTGCTGTGGCGACTGTGGTTTTGTCTCGGGGTCGCGGGGTCGCGGGGCCTGAAAGACGCACACGGTCAGAGAGTATTAGCTACTACTGTGTGTGTGTGTGTGTGTGTGTGTGTGTGTGTGTGTGTGTGAGTGTGTGTGTGTGAAGTCGCATTCCAAACTGAGAAATTCCTCAGAATTTGAAAAATCGAACCTTTTCTCATAAAAATAAGATTCAATATTATAATTACTAATATTGGAGACCTTTGCTTACAAAAAAACTC
Source organism: Hoplostethus mediterraneus (assembly GCA_034670385.1). Lineage (NCBI taxonomy): Eukaryota > Metazoa > Chordata > Actinopteri > Trachichthyiformes > Trachichthyidae > Hoplostethus > Hoplostethus mediterraneus. Next base: position 995,567 of record JAXDDW010000060.1, read on the forward strand.
AATTTTAGAAAAATATTAAATAAAGAACGTTGGTATAAATACATTTATATTATACATATTTTATATTATTTATATACATTTATATATTTTATATTATTATTATGTATATACATTTATATATTTTATATTATTTATATACATTTATATATTTTATATTATTTATATATTTTATATTATTTATATATTTATATTATTTATATATACATTATTTATTTTTAAATAAATACATCGATCATAGCTTTTCTATGCGGTTAAATCTCTAGTGCTGGTTTATCTAAACAGTGAGCTAAACTTCTTCTTCTACACTTGTTTACGTTCGTGTGTGTTTACGTTCCTCCACTCTGTCATTCACCCTCTGGATGAGAGGAAGAGAGAGACAGAGAGAGACAGAGGGAGAGAAAGGGAGGAGAAACCACATCCGAAGGAGTCGAGTGCTTCAGTGCTTTGTCAGCCATATGGCACCACAGTCACCTGTGAACTTGTGAGTGTTTATTTGGAATATTGTCACACACAGGACGTGTAAAGTGTCGGGCCTGGACAGCTCAGTCAGTTGGAGTGTGATGCTCTCAGTCGCAGGGTCGTGGGTTCGAACCCCACGTAGTGTCACCTTTGGTTGAAAAGCGTCTGCTAAATGAGTGTAATGTGAAAAAATGTACACCGGTGATGCAGTGGTGTTTGTGTGTGTGCTTGAGCGCCTATTTGTATGTGTGTCTTTCGGATTAGTCACAGGTACGTGTCTGCACTCGAGCGCAGCCACGGGGCTCTTATCTAAAAATACCCATAATCCCACAGGAGTGTGTGTTCTATCTTCCATCCTCTCTCTTCCCCCCCTGGCCAAGCCTGAAGGAGTTGGAGGTGGTGGTGGTGGGGGGGGGGACGGCAAAGGGTTCTAGCATTTACTTTACACGCACACACACACACACACACACATCTTGCCTATGATGTTTAAACACACCTCATCCTTGCCGATTGAAAAATGATTCCTCTTTAAAGCGCAACGCAAAAGGCTGTGCACGCAAACACACTCATACAAAACACTGAGGTAAACATCATCCCACTACAGAAACACATAGTTGTTCCCAGGTTGAAAATCCATCCACTTTTATTGACTTCTCCTGCGCTGCAACACACACCGCTCATTCGGATCCTGCTTCATCAGGGGATTTTTTATGCAGCCCTGATGCAGCTCAGCCTTTTGAAGAGTGGGCGAGTTATCCTCCTCCTCCTGCTTGTATATTGTGAGGAAAGCAGAAACAGACCAGTAGAGCTAGGGGCCCACAAAGCAACTTCTTTTGGAGATGGAAAGTATAGTGAGGATGTAAGTAAACACAAAAAGTAGCACAAAACTTGTACGTTCTATTTTTTTTTTTTAATCCCACTTGCCAGTCTTTTGAGGCAGTTATGTACAGACGAAAAAAACCCCAAAAAACACATTGATGGAAGCCTTTTCAGCCAGGGTTGATGGCAGGTAAGGGTCCTGCGCAGGGTCGTGTCCTGATTGGAACGCCAGATGGTGGGCATTGGGTGAGATGCATTGTGGGACTGTGGAGGAGGCTTGGAGCGTACCTCTGAGATTTCAAAAACAGGTTTATTTTTAGAGAGGCGGATCTTTTGTTCACCTTCATGACTTGTGTGTCTGTGGGGAATGTTACCCACGGTGCATGTCAGATGGCTTCCAGAGTTCTCTCTCTGTGTGTGTGTGTGTGTGTGTGTGTGTGAAAAAAGTGAGTGTGGGCGTGGGGGTGGTGGTGGTGGTCTGTTTACGTGCACGTTTGACCGAACATTCATAATTGGGCCCAGTAGCTCTTTAGACTTTGACTCGGCTTGTCGTCATGCCAACTGGCCATTTTCTTTTTGTACTGTTCCCAATTTGTGTAGATGGCTACTGTGTAGAGGTGCCTCACACAACACAGCAATATGCACTAGTCATTAGTCCACAGGTTCCCTTTTTTGCCTGACATCCTGTTTGGTCCGGGTGTTTTTTTTCCGTTCTTTTATAAACTTTTGGGGTTATTTGAGAACGCCTGGCCACCGGTCTAGTGTGTTTAGTGTGTCCCAGCAACTGTGTCAGCGGCATGGTGTGTCAATGTGCTAGTCTCATTAAGGGATTAGTCCCAGCCCCAGACACCCTCTCTAAGCATCTGACTGGACTGAGACGAGATGATCCCTCCAATCACAACACCTGCTGTCATGTTGTCTGGAGAGCAGAAATCACCAGAGATCAGTGTTGGAAAAGAAGAGGAGAAGAAGAAGGAGGAGGAAGAGGTTGGGGTAGTGGTGGGCTTCCTTGTGGACGACAAATATAGAGATGATTAGATACAAAGAGACTGACGGAGGCGAGACTGAGACGAGTCGAGCCGTCTTCAGTCACACTTCATCTGTCAAAGTGATTTCTGTCTGTGTTTCTGTTGAAAGTGTCAAGACAGCCCTTTCCTCAATCACACCACTTCAATGTCTTCCACTCTTTTGCCATCTCTGTCCTCCTGCCTCCCTCTGACTACTAAAGACCACCGGTGTGTCTGTATCTTGGAGCGGGCTGACTATTTCCACGTACAGGTGTGTACCACGTGGGTAACTGTTTACATGTGTACAGCACGTGATCATCTGATTGGTAGTGGTAAAAGTAAAAAGTAAAAAGTAGATGAAAGCATGACGGTTGGTGCTGCCACCTGTGAATCAGAGGGTCTTTGTACAGCATAGTTGCACCGGTTCAAATATACCCAGCATCTTTAATTCTATGATTAAATGATCTCAGCAGGTCTGTGAAGATCCTGCACCATCCTGTATGAAATGGTATTGATGAAATGTATGCGTCAGATCCACCATTTACCTACAGCAATTGGGCAAAAATTCTCCCAGCTCTTTCAACCAGCTTGAAATTTCAACCTGGTTGAGGCTGAATTGTTTGCATTTATTTCTGTTTCATTTGGAGTGGGACTCAATCAGCCCTATTGTTTGATTATCTGTTGCTCTCTCTCTCTCTCTCTCTCTCTCTCTCTCAGAATTGTTAGCATCAAAACTTAGAGCCGGTCCGATGTTATTACTCTGCAATTCTGTTGCCATTAGCAACCGCCAGGGTCTCAACTCTGTGTAGATTTTGTCATTGTGTGTGAATGCATTTGCGATGGGGAGACAGCGCGAGAGACAGCACTGAAGGAGAGGTAGAGAGGGAGAATCAAAGAGAGCCATATTGGATTCTAGTCATTCAGTGAGAAGAAAAGGAGACACGCTGGGTCTTGACAGTTGTAAATGTCAGCTGGATAGTGTTAAGGAAATCGGGCTTCGGTAAGAGTTTGGAAAGTTGTCCTGAAAAATGAAGTTTATTCATTTATGAAAGGGGTACGTGCATCAACCAGTGGCTGATGGGAGTAGAGAAAAGGTAAGCTGTTTTATAACGTAACACCAAAACAAGTCCTTGTATGGGTAAGGAAGGGGCAAAAGGTGAGTGAGAAAATTACTGGAGTGGAGAGAGGTATGGTAGCGAGACTCAACAGGGAGGTGTGAAGAGACAGATTTGTCAGGGTTGACGGATGATACCGAAGCACCTGTGTCAACCAAAAAACGATAAGGGTTTATTTCCTACTTTCAGTGTAAGCATAGGTTCATCTTCTCCTTTAGCGATCGGCCTTGAGTCTGACGTGTGCCGGTGTCCATTACTGTCTTTATTGTCTTTGACTTTGTGTGTGCTGAGTAAAGGGATTGTGCGGTGTAGCAGCAGCATCAGGTGGTGCAGAAGGCATAGCAGGAGGACCACGGGTTCGGAGTTGGTGAGGGAAATCTCCAAATCTCCAACATCCAGTTAAGAGATTTAAGAGAATTCTTCCCCAGGAGGACCAAGATCCTCCACACCCTCTGTCTGATTCTGTATCATAATGTTTCTGTTTCCATTTAGTTGAGATTGAGATTTGGCTTTTGAGCTCTGGCCTCTTTTCCCTACCAGGGACATATGGGCGAGGACCCAACCAATCATCATGTGTCCTCTGAGGTGTCATCATCTGTCTAAATTTCAGAATCCTTATTTACTGACTTTAAATTTGGATATCGTCCCCTTAGGTTTCTTAGTTTCTTAGGTTTTTGTTTTTGTTTTGTGTGGGTGCAGTCTTTGTTCTTTTGAAGCCAGTTGTGCCTTTAATTTCTCATGTGTCCTGCAGGGATGTATTCAGTGACTCTGTTTGTCTTCTATGCTCTTCTGAAGTCCATATTCTCCAAGATTGTAAAGATTTATCAGGATTGTTTTTCATTCTTGTACATTGTTCAACCTTGTTAAACCTTTCAAGAAACGCTTTGTCCAATTGGCTCATCATCACATAGCCAACACTCTCAGGGCCATAATTGTCAGGCATATATTTAGCTGGATCCGTCCAGTCATGACCTTCCCTATTTCTTTTACTATTTGTACAACCCATTTTCCTCTGTCTTGGTCAGACCTTATTACATGGAAAATGTCAGGGATCCAATCCCGTTTAAGTAGGGTCCAACCCAACTTAAATAGATGTCTGGATGGCATCAGTTACATCAACCAGACTACATTAGTTCCATTCAGACTAACACAGTGGTAACTAATACAATTTTGAAAGGATCCCTTATAGGCTCAGGGTAGTACAGGAAGGGTCAGGGTAGTAGATGAAGGGTCAGGGTAGTACAGGAAGGGTCAGGGTAGTAGATGAAGGGCCAGGGTAGTACAGGAAGGGTCAGGGTAGTAGATGTAAGGGTCAGGGTAGTAGATGAAGGGTCAGGGTAGTAGATGAAGGGCCAGGGTAGTAGAGGAAGGGTCAGGGTAGTAGTGGAAGGGTCAGGGTAGTAGAGGAAGGGTCAGGGTAGTAGATGAAGGGTCAGGGTAGTAGAGGAAGGGTTAGGGTACTAGATGAAGGGGCAGGGTAGTAGATGAAGGGTCAGGGTAGTAGATGAAGGGTCAGGGTAGTAGAGGAAGGCTCAGGGTAGTAGAGGAAGGCTCAGGGTAGTAGAGGATGGGTCAGGGTAGTAGATGAAGGGTCAGGGTAGTAGAGGAAGGCTCAGGGTAGTAGAGGATGGGTCAGGGTAGTAGAGGAAGGGTCAGGGTAGTAGAGGAAGGGTCAGGGTAGTAGATGAAGCAGCAGGGTAGTAGAGGAAGGGTCAGGGTAGTAGATGAAGGGTCAGGGTAGTAGAGGAAGGGTCAGGGTAGTAGATGAAGGGTCAGGGTAGTAGAGGAAGGGTCAGGGTAGTAGATGAAGGGTCAGGGTAGTAGAGGAAGGATCAGGGTAGTAGATGAACGGGTCAGGGTAGTAGAGGAAGGGTCAGGGTAGTAGATGAAGGGTCAGGGTAGTAGAGGAAGGGTCAGGGTAGTAGAGGAAGGGGCAGGGTAGTAGAGGAAGGGTCAGGGTAGTAGATGAAGGGTCAGGGTAGTAGATGAAGGGGCAGGGTAGTAGAGGAAGCGGCAGGGTAGTAGAGGAAGGGTCAGGGTAGTAGATGAAGGGTCAGGGTAGTAGACGACAATAGATCAACGCAATGTGATTTAACAAATACCACACAACAAATATACTTTTATGTTTTTTTTTACACTAACAGCCTGGAAAGTATGTGAACCCTCTAGCATATCGACTTCTTTATTGAATCCCATTGTGTTTATCTATTTTTATGACTTAGATGAAGATCACAACATATTTTCGGAGCCATTTATACAGGAATGCAGATCATTCAAAGGGGTCCACAAACATTTTCTCACAACCTTGGCAATGCTACAGCCGACGCGAGGAGCCCTGAGGAGAGCCTTGCCCTTCGCTGCCCAATTTCCATTAGACGACAGCACACTGTGCAAGTGTGTGCATTAACGTGTTTCTTTGAGGCAGTTTGCAGGCCACTGACTATACATTTTGCCTCAACATGTTAGTGCATTCTTGTAAATGTTTACGATTGCAGGAGAAGTGACCGATTTAGTGAATGGATAGGAGCATGCCGTTTTAGAAGGTGAAGTAAAGGAGAAGGAGAAGCACTCGATGTGACTCATTTGACACTGAGCTCACTGTTCCTGAGTGTCTCGTGCCTCATCCGCTCAAAGAGCTCTGGCACCCCGTTGGGAAAGATGAGAGGTTTGATTACAGTCAAATTAGCAAATGAGCAGGTTAATTACAGAACCAAACTCCTGTTTAAGAAGTGTCATTTCTTCAAGAGAGAGAGAGAGCGAGAGAGAGAGAGAGGCTCCCTCTCCTACTCAAAGAGCCGACGGAAAAGGGGGGAGGAAAGGGATGGAGGGGGAGAAAAACGGAGGTCGGGTAGCTTTTTCAAGCAAACTCCCTGGTTTCTGAGCTGAGAAGCTTGGCGTTTGAGGTTAAGAGGAAATGGTTGCATCAAATGAGCTATTCTTATTTTTTCAGAGGACACTCTTTTTTCCCCCCCGCTTCCTCTCTCTCTCTCTCTCTCTCTCTCTCTCTCTCTCTCTCTCTCTCTCTCTCTCTCTCTTCCTCTCTCCCTCACCCACTCAGGAGACTGCATCAAACCCCCTCACTCCAGCTTTCTACCCACTCTCTTGCTCACTGGCTTTCATCCTTCACTTCACAGGAGCCTTTGGGAGGCTTCAGATTTTTTATTTGCTACAACCACGTAGAAAAGGAATTTCTGAGACATCGCTTAAACTTTGCAAGGACGTTCCATTTCGCACACAAAAAGAATGTGGAGTGAATTCGCGGGAGAAAAGGCAAAAGTAATTAGACAGAAAAAAGTAGCTTTTCTTCTGACCTTGGTTAGTCCAGGCCACTGCTGTTCAGTTTGTTCATGTCTCCAAGCCAGAAAAAACAGTGTTACAAGTCAAGCTACGCATTCCAGTGAAGTCGCTGCTTTGCATTGATCAGAGGGTACTTTTATGACTGCAGAGAGATAGACTAAGTGTGTGTGTGTGAGAGAGAGAGAGAGAGAGAGAGAGAGAGAGAGATGGATAGATTGTGTCGGCAGATGTGTGTGAAGTCTGGAGCAAATGGAGTGAGAAGCTGAGCAGCTGGCAGAGGACAAGGAGTGGGGTAGAAGATGGGAAACCGTCAAACACACACACACACACACACGATGATTCAGGCTAGTGGAACACACACATGTGAAGTGTCATGACTCACACTAATTCACTTAACAGGTGTCGTCAACTGTGAGACAACCGCTTTCTTACTTAAACACCACTCCACTGACTTAATTCCCCCCTGCGACGTCACCCGAGCGTCATCGTCTGTCATCTGCTCTGTGAATTAGAGCATCGCTGTTTCCGGAAATTTCCCCTCGATCGTGCAAGTGATGTTTTTTTAATGGCACTGATGTTGTGTGCGCGTTTGTAGTTCCCTCTCTTTATAGAATTTCCGCCCGCTGTTCTAGCCAGCGGGGTAGCTGTGTCCGAGGTCTCTGCGGATGGATCCGGAGAACAGGGAGAACTTTGAGAGGGCTGTGTTTAGTAACCAAGAGCGAGTGGGAAGACATCTATATTTTATCTGCCATTCATATTTGAGCTGGGGGGGGAGGATGGGTGAGGCGGTGCAGTGGTATGAGAGGCTGAGCGTGGTCTCGGTGCTCGGTGTGTGTCTTCCAGTCGAGGGCTTTCTTCACAGGGGGAGATCAGCTTAGGTTATCCCTTTTAAATTACAGCATCAGCAACAGTCACATCCCACCCTCCTCTCTCTCTCTCTCTCTCTCTCTCTCTCTCTCTTTCTCTGCTTCCCTACATCCACAGCTCTCTCCTCCTCCTCCCCCCCCCGTTTTCCTCCTCCCACTTAGACAACTCTATTGGATTTTTAGCCCATTCCAAATGAATTGAGCTGCGGCGCTCATGTCGAAACGAGCCCAGTCGATTGCCTAAATGTAACTATGCACAGTTATCGTGACTGCGGTGCCAGCCATTTGCGGGAAGCCTAAACATTATAAACAAATAAAGCAGGCGTATTGCCTCCAGGCCGTTGGTTAGGAATGCACTGCAGTGTCTGGTGAATGGGCAGCCAGCGTGAAATCCAATATAGGCCTGTGTGTGGAGGAGGAGGGGAGATCACTCCACTCCAATCTTCATCAATATAACACAATACAAGACTGGTACGGCTGCTGCCACCAAAATACAATTGCTATTATTTTGACCACTCAACGCCACGTACTACTACTACTACTACTGTTGCTGCTGCTAAAAGGACTGTTCTCCGAGGGGTCCTCTGGTTAGGGTAGCGGATCGATACAGAACCGTAATGACCGAAAAAACCTGCTGATTCGTTAAAATTGAGAAAAAACAGGCAAATCAGAGTAAAGATCCCAGCACGGTTCTTAAAACCACAACAACACTGTTTTTTTTGTCGCACCAAAAAAGCGCCTCGTTATGATACAAGCCTAGAAAATGATTTTCTGGTTCTGTTAGCCCTTTTTTTTTTTTTTTACGACCAAACAGACAACTCTTTCCACTTGCACCTTTAGCTATTACAAAGTCTATTGCAATTACAAGGAACATTATAAAAGCAGTGATTGCTACTGCGGTTCCACCGGCAGTATTATTATTGTAATCAGCTGTACCATTGTACTTCAAAATGAGTCTGATGCCGTATCCCCACCATTTCACAGTCCAACATGCCGGTGACCCCCCTCCATAGCTGGAATTTGAAGCGAGACCGAGAGAGTGCTGTGTTTTCTTCTCCCACCGACTCTTGTCGTCGACTACACCTTTATCTCCACCGCTATCACTTTGTCCTAATGGTTTACCGTGGCGGGGGAGCTGTGAGGGATAAATCACCAGGGATCCAGGTGCTATAAGAGAACGCGCCCCCAGAGGACCACTTTCTCCCTCTCTGATTCGTGGAAACCCTCTGGTTACCATGGAAACCCCAGTACCACCAGCAGTTACGTGACACTGACCCGGAGCGAGGGCCAGGGCTGAGCGCTGATGACCTCGCACCATTTGTCGCAGGGTGCCCTTTGATGACCCCTGGTGTTCTTCTATTCCTGGAGGAGGCGTACACCATTAGCTCGTACACACACACACACACACGCACACACACACATTCATAATCAGAGACCACAGGGTAGTAGGGTACAAACACAAAACAAGGCTAGAGATGAGTAACAATGATCATTTTTTGTGTGTGTGTGTGTGTGTGTGAGCTCGCGGTGTACGTATCCTCCAGAAATAGAAGAACACCACGTGCGTGTCGAGTGAGAATGCGTGCACGTGCACACACACACACAGGCTCACCCCGGGGACGAGGCTAGAGGTTAGATGTGCCTCTTCTGATGGATGACCTTGGGGGAGTCAGTCCCATTCATTTCTCTGTGTGCTGCTCAGATAGCCAGATATCAGCCCAGCTACAGTCCCACTGCTGCTGCTGCTGATCCAACAGATAGCCTCTCCGATAGCCACACACTAATTGCCACAGCCTCTCTTGTTGTATTCAGTGTTGCAGTCTTCTTTTTCATATGAGAAGTGACAGAATCTGCCAGTGGCGTGGGGTAATTTCATCTGTTTGTGCAACGCCACAGCAAGACAATTCTCGACGCGATCTTAAAAGGAGGCTGATCCCTCCACTTGTTGCGCTGAAAACAACGTTGTGAAATTATCCCGTTTGCTCGATGTTTCTTTTTCATTGTTTGAGCGGAAAAGAATTCTTTCAGACTCGCTATATAAAATAGTTTATATATTATAACGTGTATTTACTGTAGCGTGCAGCTTTCTCATTTAAAACAATCGAGGAATTTTATATTTTTTCCTGCGTCGTGCCTCAGCGAGCCCCGAGGATGGAAACCGGTGTAAACCATTCTGCATCTTGCTGCTGCTGCCCACTGCGCTCTGCTTTTTATTTGAGTCTGACTGCTGCATTAATCCATTTCTTTCTATTGGGTAGCCATTACGCATATGACTGGCTTATAAAGTATATTTACGAGATGTTTCATGCATTTCTGTCTCGCTCTACTTCAGAGTGGCCTTGTGCAGCCGTGTTGTCTTTCCTCTCTCTCTCTCCATGCACCCCTCATTTCATCTCTTTTGCGCGCCTTCCCTGCCACATCCTCGCTAATGAAGCTAAATCTAGCATGCTAAATGGGACCAGTCAGCTATGTCATTGGCGCTGGAGTGGCCATAGCTGCCTTTCTATCGGCCCCAAGGGCACAGCCACCACTTCAAGATGATGAGAGAATGACACCAGAAGGACTCACAGCACAGCACAGCAGTCACACACAACACACACACACACACACACACACCTCTGATCGCTCAACACCCATACATCCACCCAGAGACAAAGGAATCCATGTGTGGGCAGAAGAGAACAGATAAAGTAACAAAGTCAAAATGGGTTTGCAAAAGTGCAACTGTAGCAGCAGTCGAGATCGGAGCTGTACAGCAGATCAAGAGCGGAGAGACGCGCTCTGCAGGATGCCAGCCTGTCGATTGCGCTGCTCTCAGCTTCAAAGTTCTCAGCTTCAGGATTTTGTATGGCGTCTAATGGTTTTGGAGTGTGAGTGCACACAGTAACACAAGTGGAAAAGCACCGTCATATAAGGACCCTACATGACAATCCACAGGCACACACACTTACAGGCGCACACACACACACACATGCACAGTGTACAAAAAAAAATCTCCTACTCAAGTCCAGTATATCCCGCCATTAACCCATTAAAGGTGCTTCGAATAACAGCCTCTCACAGGATACAGAGAGAGGGGAAGTGAGTGAAGCATAGACCGATAGAGAGAGAGAGAGAGAGTAGGAGAGCCATGTACTTGTGTTAGCTACTTAGTTAGGACACATGCAGTGAGGTGGAAGTGGTAGTTTCATTTTCAGGCAGATGTCTTTTGCTGTGCTATTAGCTATTAAGAGATTGTAATGAAAATGCTTGTCTGCTTGTTTTCAGATTTCAAGTGTCTGGCCATGTTAGCAGTATCCCATATAAACTTTTAGTTTCCACAAGTTTTTGTGTTTTTTTGTGTTTTTTCCAAGAAAATCTTTTTTAAATTTGTCTTGAAATGCTAAAACACATTCCCAAAACGATCAACCACCAGACACAAGCAGTGGCCGAAGCTAGGATACTCGCCGCATCAGACCGTCCACCGAAGCTTAGCGTATAATTCCCAATTCTGAAGTTATGTTGCCGTTACTAGCATGACACTTTACGCCAATTTAGGTTTTAAACATCATTTCTCTTAAAGCTGCTAGGCTCCAGATCTTCTATCCAAAGTGAATGGGTCGTCCTCTTATGAACTGCTTGGATCTAACCGGCCAACGTGCTCAATCACCATCTCATCCACCGACAAATGTTTTTTTAAATTGGCAGTTTTGTTTGACTCCTCAACCAAAGGGCGCAGCTTGAAGAAAGGGTAATCATGAGGTTTGTGTTATCCACAATATCCACAATCAGAATTATTTGACAAAAGCCGATGAAACCTTGAGACTGTGTTGTAACTGTGTGGTCAAAAGAACGCCACAGGATGTGAGGAGCTCTTGTCCAGGTTAATGTCCCACAGTGACTTGGGAGAGAACGTGATGTGATGATTGGATTGGTTGGCTTCGACTGGTATGGTGGGAGTTGTATTGTTTTTTTTTTTTATATATCTGTCTTTGAATTTGTACTCCTGTTTCTGTTGTGTGGGTCCTAGTTCTGGTTGACTGCTTTCCCTTCCCTCAGCAGTATCGGTGCTGCTTGGCTGGAGGGATACAGTCACTGAGGCCACTGGTTCAAATAACTCTCTCTAGGAAGCTTATTAGTGTTCAGTGCACCATTGCATATCATTAAAAATGTAATGTTTTCTCTTTATATTATATTTTGCAATTCATCAATATGAAATCTGCTTATTCTTTGTTTTCATTTGAGGTATCCTAGAGCTGCGTGTATGCACAAAATTGCTATTTTCGTACTTTTTTTAGCAGCAGAATTTCACATATTTCTGTCTAGAAACCCTCAATTATAATTATTAGTTATTAGTTATTATTAGTTACAAGCGATCATGGTGGCAGTATGGTTGACACCCAGACATGTGACTAGTTAGAGAAAAAAATGATAGATCTGATCTGAGGAGGGTTTTGCCTCTTCCATGCCTTCAAGAAGTACCAGCAGGAAGAGAACAACATCATGTGACAGGAAATAAGTGGATACTTGATTTCCTTTCCTGAAATGATTTATTTGGTTCTTCCTGCACAATAAAATATAAATACAAATATTTTAAAGCATGCAGAAAAATATTTACTGATGAGACATGACAACTATACACCTTGGCAGCTCTAGTTGCTGGTAATGCTAAAAGATGATTTCATGTCATTTGTGAAGATTTACATTCAGAGTTGCGTTGTGCAGCCTTTACTATAGCTGCTTATTTAACCTGTGTATAGATCGCTACCAGACTTCCAATCAGGACTAGCTCTTGGAGATTGGCTTTTTAACAAAAAGCAAAAAATGACCACCAAGCCCAAAGTCACTTTCAAAAACTTTCACTTTTCCCAATGTGGAACTTGAACAGTGACTTTCCAATCACAAGCTGCTTCTTGAGGCGCTATGCTACATTTACCCTTGAAGGTAAGTCCAGCATATGCTGTTATTCTTCTCTCTCTCTCCAAGATAGTCATTGCCAGTCATCTGTGACAGACTTATTCTCTAGTGATATGCCCCCAGACCCATTAGTCATGCCAGAAACTCTACAGGAACAAAGGATCTCAGCTGGACAGGGGGAGCTATAGTAACCCTTTATAAAGCTTGGCTCGCTTGTGTCCATTTGAGAAAAAACTTAAACAGAGCTTAATTTTTCTCAAATTTAATTTCATTCTCTCCTGTTTTTCCGTTTTATTTCCCCCCAGATTGCACATGTTAGTAATGCATGTTGTGGCAACTCCCTGGCACAGATCACGCTATAGGCAGGATTCAAACAAAACGCTCACCTTTAATCATTAACTCAAATTACCAACTTAAACTCATGTCCAGAAATCAAACCTGTCAGGAGAACCTTCAGCAGATCTATCAGGAGAACCTTCAGCAGATCTATCAGGAGAACCTTCAGCAGCCTGCCTGGACGGTCTCTGTTCTTGGACTGTGGAATCCACCCTTCGGTCTTTTTGGTGAGGCAATCAACTCCCACCTGGCTGATCCCCAGCTGACACTTTTATCTTTCATTGTTTGTTGGTTGGACTCAACATTTCATCCATCGGAGAAGAGTCGCAAAATTAGTCTTTTTTTCAAAGGGGATGAGGCACGCACACTCACGCAGCACTAGTCACAACTGTGGCGGACAGCTTGGAGGAGACTGCACATTCAAGTACTTTGGAAAAATATGTGCTAGTCAGTGTTGCGTAGTTGCGAACAGCTTGTACGATCACTCATGACGGAACAAATGTAGTGCAGAACTTGCGTGTCGGTACATGCCTGCCCACTCGACTCACTGACACGAGTTTGAATTCACTTGTCGACCTATACCGTTAATAACCGTCCTTCTAATATTATATAACAAACCCGTATTGTTTTTCTGACATTCACACATACCCATGCACACACATACTACCATCCCACAGACGCAGCTCTGCTCTGGTCTGTCTTTCTTTTCATTACAGAAATATTTCCAAAAAACAAAATGTTCTCCGCCTACTATTTGTACAATTTCACTGAAACCGTACAATATTCTGAATTCATGCCCAAATTCCATTTTTGAGGCCAGATTCTGTAATTTTGTCACCGTCTCGATGTTGTGGACTACAGGAACGAAGCCACCAATGTCACCATTCTCATCTCTCAGCGGATTTGTAGTGACACCCATAGGTCCAAGAAAACCAGCCTGTACTAGTTTTGCTCATGTCTAGGAGTGAATCACAGGATGTTTGATAAAAGTTACTTTAACTCCTCATATTTTTGCCAAAACACTTTGAAGCCGCGGGGGAGGGCGTGGCCTATCTACCTGGGATGGAGCAACACGCCGATACGTGTCGGACAGCCGGGACTCCTCCCCCCCCCTCCTCCTTCTATTTGACATTTCAGCCCGAGGAAATTACTCTTCGCTGGCATTTTATTCCCTGCTCCGGGGTCGCACGCCCCTATAGCTGATGTCATATACACTTGTTTTGTATGTGTGTGTGTGTGTGTGTGTGTGTGTGTGTGTGTGTGTGTGTTAGTGCACACGCTTCAGTTCAGTACACTGATAGCTTGTGTCTCACTCACCCTCCTGCAAAGACAGACATAACGCTACTGTATCCCCCATTTCATTTCACCTCTACGTACAGCTACCGCACACACACACACACACACACACACACACACACACACATTCCATGTTGTACAGTTAAAGCCAGCCAATCCCCTCAGAGTGTCACCTCTGTCATAGTGTTAATTAGACAGTGTCACCGTCTGTCCCCAGTGACATTTATTGCACATTTGAATATTTTACCCAGACAGATGGTAAGAATGTCAAGGCGTGACACTGAGTTATTAAGCCCTCGCCCTCTCCCTCAGAGACAGAATGCGGGCTTGTCAGCACTCGATTGTTTTAATAACTCACTGGCGGTGCATGCGGCAAAGTTTGCCCCCGACTCTGTGCCGCTGCTAGTTTTTTTTTGGGGGGGGGGGGGGTGAAAGAGCATGCACACAAATTCCCACACACTCAAAAGCACACGCCGGCATGCATACGTTCCCACCGTAGGAAGATGAGGTGGGATCCCCCCCCCCCCCCCTCGCTGAATAAAAGAACAGGTAGCGTGACCCCCCCCCTTCCACTGACATGATCCGTCTGCAGAGCGCCGTGATTTCCTATATCACACACGACCTTCAACCTGCACTCACACTCTTGTCAGATACCCAGCCCAGCATGGATGTGCTCTATAACCCCAGAATGTGATACCACATGCTGCTGTCAAATCCTACTCTTCTCGTCTCGGTCCAGTAGGACGTCACGGTGTTGCGAACCGTCTACAAGGTTTATTACCTCAGTACATGATTTAAAAAAAGAGAGTAAAATATACAAACATTGCATGCAATTTTTACACAGGTCTCAAGTTCAGTTTCAGTTCAGTTTTCCATAAAAGCGTATCACCTTACACACACTTTCATGCTATGTGTCTCGGTACAAGTATCAAGGTGATTCAAACTTTCAAACAACTGCGGGCAGGTCAACCTTCACTTAGAGACTTTTATTGTGGTAAACATTTGCACATCCTGTCAACACAAACAAACAACTCAAAGTCCTTTTGCTGTCTTGTACATGTATTAAATGTTTGACTTTGACAATAAGTTCCCCCAGCGCTACTCTGGCAATGTGTTAGGGCACAAGAAACGATTGGTCCAAATCACCCACCAACACTTTTTGGTGTCTAGGAAGTCTCTCTGGAAAAAGTCTCGATCCTAAACTGAACGACCGCAGCAGAGTGCTACATCCCCGCGTTCCTTTTTCCCCACGCTGTGAGTCGACAATAAGCCTCCTTTGTTCCGTTATTCCGAGCCTTCATCCCCGCTGTCACCCTGTCTCATTCCCAGAGCTCGTTCTCATCCTGTCCGTCATTTCCTCCATGAGTTTTTGAGCTTTGTGTAATTACCCAGTGTGTTTGCACCTTGGCTTTAACCCCCTGCCTTGTCACAGCCAGTGTGTGCATTCACAGGAAGCGTGTGTGTGTGTGTGTGTGTGTGTGTGTGTGTGTGTGAGAGAGTGAGAGAGTGTGTGTGAGTGAGGGTTTGCATGCGCCAATCAATCTTTGGCAAATGTGGGTGTGACAGGGTGAGAGAGTGTGTGTCTGCGCGACCGTGCTAATGTGTGTTTCTCAGCACGTGTGTGTGTGTGTGTGTGTGTGTGTGTGTGTGTGTGTGTGTCACCCCAGCCCACTCTGGCAGACATGGGGAGACAGAGAGAGAGCGAGAGAGAGACCTTGTCATCTCTAATCCCTTTGTTTTGAGTCAGATTAGAGCTTTGCACGGCATTTGCGAGGCCTGCAGAATGTGGATTTAAGGATTAGTCTAATAAACAGAGGCTCTGTGGCACTCTGCAGCCCAGTGTGGAGATTACACAGCACCGAGAGCAAGGAAGAGAGGGGTGGATTGTTACCCCCCCCCCCCCACCCACCCACCCACTCCCTCCTTCATTTCCATCCTGACAAATGAGACGATGAGCAGAGAGGTAGAGGAGGAAATGGAAGGTGGATGAGCTCTCTTGACAGTTCTTGATCACTTTTAGAAAACTTTTATCCTGCTCATCTCCGTCGGGAAGCCAAGACGTCGAATCACAAAAGTTGGAGACCTCGTGGATATATTCATCCCATCCCTTTGTACGTCGGGGCACTCCAACGTTATTAGTTTATATGAGAATTTGTGATTTCTCTCATTCCAAAAATGAAAAGGAGACACGTCTTTTTTTCTTTTGGTCTCCCGGGTGATGACGTCAGCGGAATCCAGAATAGCTGCGTTCAGGCTAACCAATCACTCTTAATAAGCCGGTTGAAATTGAGTGTGAATTTCTTTCCGATTTAAGGGGAAGAGGTGTTGCAGGTAATGATGCGAGGTGTGTGGGAGAGAGGGTGATGAAATGTTTCCTGTCCAGCGCGCCCCTCAGCTCTTGGCTCACGGATCATCTTGGATCCAAAGTGGACAACGCTTTCCAGCTGAACGGGAGCCATGCGAGCAGCCCCAGACATCATTTTGCCCCATGTGTGTGTGTGTGTGTGTGTGTGAATGTGTGTGTCACTTGTGTATCTGTGTGTGAGGGCGCGCGCGCGTGTGTGTGTGTGTGTGTGTGTGTGTGTGTGCGCGCACTCTCAATACCACCTCAGATCGAAGACATGATTAATGAGTCGTGCGTGGAAGAGGAGCCTCTCAGTCAGATCCCAGTCCAAAGCCACACAAGGCAGGCTTGTGTGTGTGTGTGTGTGTGTGTGTGTGTGTGTGTGTGTGTGTGTGTGTGTGTGTGTATATGCTAATCTATGTGCACGTGACTGTATGCCTATGCACGTGCACATGCATGTTTGTCAGTGTCCTAGTGAGTTTACGCCCAGCTATGCCTTTCCAGCTATGCCTTTCCGGGCATCTGACCAACACACACACACACACACACACACACACACACACACACACACACACACACACACACACACACACACACACACACACACACACACACACACACACACACACACACACACACACACACACCCCACTACCTTAGCCTAGAAAACAGTCATTATGAGAATAAGTAGCAGGGACACCCAGCCCTCCCCTTGACATTGAGGCTCGCTTCCCTCGGCCTTGTCTCTTTTTTCTCCCTATGCTGCTCTCTCTCTCTCTCTCTCTCTCTCTCTCTCTCTCGTCTCATCAGCATCCAACCCTGCAACATCGGTGGAAGTTGTATTCTATTGTTTTGTTTTTTTAAAATTCATTTTCCAAACTCGCTCCGTTTATTGCAGAGAGGTCTCTGTTGCAGGAGTGTGAAATACTCTTTATTGTTAATTCGCCAATTGACTTGATTCGATCAGCACCCTAGGAACAGACATTACAAGGGAAATTAAATACAGTGCATTAAATACAGTGATAAGGGATGACTGAAGTTTCTCTCAGGGGGAATCTGGATATTATGGACTGTATGTTCCATATTTACCATTTCATTTTTTACCGCGTGTGAGTAAAAGGTATATAAGCCTTTTTGTAATCTTTAATTGAACACAAGTCTCATACAGTGACTTGATCTTTCTCTTTCAGTCTCACGCAAACCTCCTCTCTGTCCACTTCTCTCTCTCTCTTTCTTTGTTTATCTCAGTTTCTCTCTGCCCCCCCCCCCCCCCTCTCTTTCACTTCCTTTGGGGACAAACTGTGTAAACAACTTAATTTGAGCAGCAGCACAAGAGCAGCACAACATTTTACGCCACATGCTTTTTGAGCCACAATTTAGTCTTTGTGATAATAGGGGCTCGTGTTTGGAATATGCCACCTTTTGTTATTCAAATTACCTTCAAATTAAAAAAAAAAAAAGAAAGAAACCAAAGGAACAACTTCATATCCTATTGACAGAGTATTAGAAAAGTGGATGCATGTTCTGATGGAAAAGTGCCATGCTGTGTTTCATCGGGCTGTCCTCCGTCTCCGTGGACTATCACTGCTTTTTGATTTGGTTACAATTAGATGAGTCAGCTAATGACTGTATAGCCCCGTGCGCTACGATGAGATAAAATAAGATGAAGCTCCAATGATCCCTGTGGGGAAACAGAGCTGATGCATCAGCAGAGAAAGCAAAGGGACACGGGAAATAAAAATAGAGTATGAGTATAAATAAGAATAGAGCAAATATAAACATCAATGACAAATCGACTCATCAATAAACACAAATCTATAGATGAAACAACAGTATGTCTTACAGCAATAAGAGGCTGTGCTAAACAGCAGTAGTACCAGCAGTAGATTATCAAAGAATTTTCTATCACAAATATCAGTACAATCTAGAAACATTATGGCATACAGTATATGTCATTCAAAGATATATATATATGTGGAATAATACATAGAATAGCACATTAACTCAGGGTTAATTAAGGGTCACACATGTAGGCACCCTGCTTCAGCACCCCTCCAGGTGGCTGAGGAAGGCGCCATTGTCGTGGAAAATTGCCTGTAAGCTCTCAGAAACCTTGAAATAACACAGAACACTGACAGGTTGAAGTATACAAATATATTGTATACAGATGTATTGGAGAGAGAAAGACACAGGTCACACAGGAAGTCAAAGTCTCGCTATGCTCTCTCTCTCTGAAAATCAGCTCACTACCATCTTTATAGTTTCTTTGGGAACAAAGAAGTCTCTCATGATTGGTTCTGATTTCTGACTTCCTGCCTCACTGGCTGGTTGTGCTATACTTGTACATGTTCACATGTTCGTAGCACACATGTCACAGGATCAGTACTTTCTTTTGACTTCATTTTCTTTCTTACTTTCACACCATTTGGACAGGAAAGCCACTCTGCTTATTTGTTTGATCAGTAGTGAATGGATGGATATCTTCCTGGCTGTTTATTCTCATGTTGCATGATGGCATCAGTCAATTATGATACAATCTGTAATTTACAGCATTGAAATGAATTCTGGTGTGATTTAATAGTCTTTCTATATGGGTATGTGAGTATGAGTGCATGCCTCTCCCACGTGACCATTACTGGGTTAGGTTGTGATCGGTTACTATTTCTAGGCTTGTTTCTCTGGTCGTTCTTGAAGCAGATTTGAGGGACGATGCAGGAAAATACAAAGCTCAGGCAATTTCAATCTGTAATCGCACTGTTCAAACACCGCTGCCCCCACTGCTGGCTTTGTTTACAGAGTGGCCTATTGGAATACATTTATGGTTTTATGATTTTTTTGTTTTACTGACATGTATGTAGAAGGACTGACAGTATTTGCCACCTCACACTGGAATCTGACAGAGAACCTAGTTTGGTTTTAAGAGCATGTGAATATACCAAAAGTGTGTAGGCGGCAAGAAATTCTAAATTGCGTCTTAAAATAGCTGCACCCGTATTAACAGCCTCGTCTGGGTTCACGCAGTTGATATTGCAGCATGCTTTTTGTTTGATATTTGAATCCCATCCTCTGGAAAGCTGATCAGGTAGAATGGCAAATCATCCTGTTTGATGCTCACTAATCCATTCATGTCATTAGCTTCAAATTAATTGGGTGTGATTTCTGGTTACAGTGGATTTACACTGTGTCATTCGGCCAGATTTCCTTCTTCTCAAGCTCTCATTTGCGGAGAAAAAGGCATTATCTGTACCAAATTTCACCTCTGTAATTTTGAAAATGAATTCTCTGCCCTCATATCGTCTTCCAATTACATTTTTCATTCTGCCTGGATTTCATGGTCACTTCATGGTTGCGCTCACGTCTCCTTCGCCTAACCACCCTTCCCTGCTCGCAGTTCTCAGGCTTGTGCATGTCTCTGCATGTGTGTGTGAGTATGTATGTATGTATGTCTGTCTGCCTGCCTGTCTGTCTGCCTGCCTGTCTGTCTGTCTAGCTGTGTGCGTGTACTGTATTTGTGCACCTGTCGTTGTTTGTGTTTCACGGCACAGAGTATCAGTCACAATGACAATAAGTCATTACACTCCTGATAAATGGCCTAATCTGCCGTAGTGTGATGATCAGGGGAGGTAGGACCTCTGTCATCACGGCAATTAACTAGCGCTGTCACGAGTGTGTGTTTGTCTGTGCCCGTGCGTGTGTGTGTGTGTGTGTGTGTGTGTGTGTGCGCGCCCCTCAGTGACCTTGAGGAGCGCACCTGTGTGGGTGGAAGTGATTGATACGGTCCCCAGATGCGACGATTGACCCTCCCCCCTTCTTCTCTTTATCCATCTATCACTCATTCTGCATTCTGTGTCCTTTCCCCCTCCTCCTACTACACTATACACTATAACTAACGCTATAACTAACACTATAACCAACACTATAACTAACACTATAACTAACGCTATAACTAACACTATAACTAACACTATAACTAACACTATAACTAACGCTATAACTAACACTATAACTAACGCTATAACTAACGCTATAACTAACACTATAACTAACACTATAACTAACGCTATAACTAGCACTATAACTAACACTATAACTAACGCTATAACTAACACTATAACTAACACTATAACCAACACTATAACTAACACTATAACTAACACTATAACTAACACTATAACTAGCACTATAACTAACACTATAACTGACACTATAACTAGCACTATAACTAACACTATAACCAACACTATAACTAACGCTATAACTAACACTATAACTAACGCTATAACTAACACTATAACCAACACTATAACTAACACTATAACTAACGCTATAACTAACACTATAACTAACACTATAACTAACACTATAACTAACGCTATAACTAACGCTATAACTAACACTATAACTAACGCTATAACTAACGCTATAACTAACACTATAACTAACACTATAACTAACGCTATAACTAGCACTATAACTAACACTATAACTAACGCTATAACTAACACTATAACTAACACTATAACCAACACTATAACTAACACTATAACTAACACTATAACTAACGCTATAACTAACACTATAACTAACACTATAACTAGCACTATAACTAACACTATAACTAACACTATAACTAGCACTATAACTAACACTATAACTAACGCTATAACTAACACTATAACCAACGCTATAACTAACGCTATAACTAACACTATAACCAACACTATAACTAACACTATAACTAGCACTATAACTAACACTATAACTAACACTATAACTAACACTATAACTAACGCTATAACTAACACTATAACTAACACTATAACTAGCACTATAACTAGCACTATAACTAACACTATAACTAACGCCGCTTAGGGGTCGGCGATAATCGTGTTTATAATCGTAATCGCGATTTAATTATGTAATCGTGGCAAATTTTCAAAATCGTTCATTTCGATTGTTATTTAGGCGACAAGAACGAGGAACGTCTAGAAGCGCCAGTTAGCAAAGCAACCAGTGTGAGTGTGTGTGTGTGTGTGTGTGTGCGTGTGTGTGTGTGTGTGTGTGTGCGTGCGCATCAGACATAACATCACTTTCCCGTGAATCAATGGGCCAAATACTTTCCCCAATACAATACAATAATGTCCCCTTAAAAAATACTACGTGGTATTCAGTCACGTCCAGTAACGCCGTGTTCAGACAGGTTTGGACCGGTCGTTTTTTGGCGAGCCGCGAGCGAATGTGTCAAGCCGGGCAGGAAGTCAGACACAGGAACGGCATAGAGCATCCGGTCGATTTCAAAATAAAACACATTTCAAAATAAAACAAAACAAATAATCGTTCATTAATCGTAATCGATGTTAACGGTTGAAATAATCGCGATATTGATTTTTAGTCATATCACCCACCCCTAACGCTGCTCTACTATATCTAGTACAACTACCCCCACAATGACTTCCATTCACCTCTAAACCCCTAACACCCTCACCACTCGATATTCAAGACTGACCCTACCCTCAACTTAACTCTGTGCTCAACCTCTAACCTGAACAAGATCCTCATCCTGGAGGGTTTTTCCCTCATCTTTCTGTCCTTGTGAACAGACGTGTGTCTCACGATTATAACACCACACACACACACACACACACACACTCACAAATCCACGGTGTCTCATCGTGTGTGTGTGTAATGCCAGTCGGAAGGTCCCGGCGTTTTCTGAGCTTTATCCCTCCCTGTCTCCTCTCCTTCCTCCCGAGGTACAAACACATTAAGGCTGGACTGCTAATAGCCTGCGTGATGGATGCCAGTGCGTAATGAGCTCTTTATGAGACTTAATACCTACTTTTAATCAATGGACGTAGCACGCCACTTCTCCATACTACCTCCTAAGCTTTTTACAATGAGTCCTTATTAAATGGATTGACTAACATTCAGAGCTTCCCCCCCCCCCCCTCTTTTTTTCCCCATCTTTTCCTCATTCTTTATCCGTCTCGGGCGCGCAACTAGTTAGCCACGTAGCATATTAGCCTAGGCTAACAGATGTCACTGCCCCTGCCTCAGATATGGTCTGCTTTCACTATGTTATGTTGTGATGCAGTGGGTGCACCAGACGTCCCTATAGGCCTTAAGCGATGGAAACGTGAACACACCTTTTTTTTTTTTTTTTTTTTACCGTGCATTCAAGATTCAAGAAGTTTATTTGTCACATACATACACGGGTATGCAGTGAAATGAAAACGTGGCAGCGCTCAACAGAAATGTGCAAAGGGCAACAAGTTCACACTATTTACAATAAAAAAACAAAACACAATATTACAGTATTGCAGTAAGAGCTCTATATAAAAACACAATATTTACAGTATTGCAGTAAGAGCTCTATATAAAAAACAACACAATATTTACAGTATTGCAGTAAGAGCTCTATATAAAAAAACACAATATTTACAGTATTGCAGTAAGAGCTCTATATAAAAAACAACACAATATTTACAGTATTGCAGTAAGAGCTCTATATAAAAAACAACACAATATTTACAGTATTGCAGTAAGAGCTCTATATAAAAAAAAACACAATATTTACAGTATTGCAGTAAGAGCTCTATATAAAAAACAACACAATATTTACAGTAAGAGCACTTAAAAATATAGAAATATAAGAAATTGTATGTATGTATATATGATATAAATTACGTGTAGTCGTTACCTAAGTGTGTGTGTGTGTGTGTGTGTGGGTCTTGCTGGGGGCCCTGGTGAGGTCGGAGTTCACAGCATATCCCATACAGGAAGCCGCTGGAAGCGTTAGCCGCCGATTGCTTTCCGGGTGTCGTATTGTTTGCGCTTTGATCTTTAGCTGTTAATGCTGGAGGCCACCGCGCTGGTAATCCTGCTGTGTTAGCATCATCGTCGCGTGCAGTCTGCATCCGCACGTACACAAGTTGAGTGAATTAAAAGCGATGCAGTTGCAACGGACAGATAAGGAACAGCAGAGGAGTAGTAGCCAAATGGGTTGAGGTATAAGCTGTGTTAGGTCAGATATCTGCTAGTGTTGTTATCTCAGCACAGGTACCCTCTGTGTTGTGTGTGTGTGTGTGTGTGTGTGTGTGTGTGTGTGTGTGTGTGTTTGGAGTGTCATTGCCTCTGTATCCGAGTGTATCTGTGTGTTTGTGTGAATCTGCGTCTGGGTGCCTCTAAGGGAGCGGGATTCATTCTCACTCTGATAATGAGGGAGAGACTAGCAATGCCCTCAAGTCATTTCTCCTCTTCTTCCATCCTTCCTGTTGCATTCGGCTGCTTTTCTTTCTCACCCTTTACCTCTCCTTTTCCAATCTGGATGATCCGTCTCTCTTTCGCTATTACTCCTTTTAGTTCCCGTCCTTCTTTCCTCGTCATTATTGTTTCTTTCGCGTGTACGTGTGCATCACTGACCCCCCCCCCCCCCCCCCCCCCCCGGTTAAGGACGGCGTCGCCACGTTTGAGTCATTCTCTGTTTTTATGTTGTAGGTCCAAACGCCGCCCCGGCCATTTGTCACCCACCAGGTCGATGGTCCGCAATCTATCTGGCCGCAGCGACTGGCAGCTCTATTTCTCCCACAATGACCTGACTTATCCTGCATCAATACTCTTATGTGGGTCCGCCCGCCGGTCTTCGCCCGGGCGCTCACATGTCCGTTTTGCCGCCTTCCATTTTTACCGAACTTTCTCGAGTCTCTGGGGGACTGCAAAACAAAAAGAGTGAGTCACAGCGGTGCATCCATTAATTTTGTACTAACCTTTTACTCTTTTTTTTTTTTACCCACTCTCTCCATCGCTCTCTCTCTCTCTCTCTCTCTGTCTGTTTTCCAGGTGACTGAAGAGGAGATTGACATTACGGAGGCCGTCTAGGAGGCCCCTCCGTCTCTCCCCCCTCCCCCCCTCCCCCACCACCACCACCACCACCACCACTTCCTCCTCGTCCTCCTCCTCTCCCTGCTTCCGTCTCCCTCCCTTCCCGGCATGGATCTGAAGGACCGGAGGCACCGCTCCCTGACCAGGGGTCGCTGCTCCAAAGACCCCCACTACAACGCCTCTTCCCTGGACTGCGGACGAGTGCCGCGTGCCCACCCAGAAGTCCTACAGCTCCAGCGAGACCCTCAAGGCCTTCGACCATGAGCAGAGGCTGCACTACGGCGGCTGTGTGACTGACCTGGTGCACCACGAGGCTGACGAGTACTCCAGGCAAGGTGGGTGTCTGGAGTTGCGGCTCCGTGCGCATTTCATCCTGTAGTGTTGGGCTTGATTCGTACGTGAACCCCTCATGTAACCTCTCATTAGTTGGACAAAACTGATTTTCTCAGCAGCATACCTGAATTTGAGATATTTTATAATGCATTATTTACAGTTTTAGTTTATCTAAGTTTCATTTGTTTCCATAGTGATAAAACAAGTGATTAAAAATACAGTGATAAAATACAAAAAACAAAAAGATGCTAGCTGCTGATTTGTGCAGGTGTACAAAGGGACATTTGAGATTTGCCAGATTTGATTTGGCCCCGCGGTCATGAAACATTTTCTAAAATGTCACAGATAATACAGTTCAATTACAGCAAAAAAAGCAAAATTGGAAGGACACAGCAATTTCCTGTCAAAATGTACTTGTTATCTTTGCTCTCAGAATAGCTCCAGTAGCTGTTCCTGTCTAGCGTGTAGCGTTGAGTCACTAACGTGGCACTATGACTATCTAACTATCTATACTCACACTCGTGTAAAAAGTAGTGTACAGATATTAAATGTGTTGTTGTTGTTCGGGTTAGGCTATGATCAGGGTGAGGATTACATCGTCTCTAGAGATGCAGCACATAAGTCACTTACTACTTTTGGTCACATGATAGTCGAGTATCAACATTGGACCATCCAAACAAAGTGTTACCCCACAGTGTGAAATCCTGTTGTCTTAGAGCCTTTCCAATGTTACGATCTGTCTCTGCCGTTTCCACATGGCTGGCCTTCACTACTGTTGCTGTGTGTTCATGTGAGGCCTGTGCACCAACCTGCTCACGTAACCGCACGGTGCACGGCTGCAGACCGTTAGCACCGGCAAGCCTGTCATAATGAACTTCTGTATCCCCCGGTGAGCAAGTCAGCCGATATGCCAATAGGTCATCTCTAAAGGGGCGGGCCTTTCGCTCACAGGCATGTCTTTAAAGTGTGTGTGTGTGTGTGTGTGTGTGTGTGTGTGTGTGTGTGTGTGTGTGAACACATGCGTCTATTGCAGAGGGACATGAAACAGGCAGTATTGATCCCCGGCTAGTGAAAGCAGTCAGACTCAGTGGGATTGATCTGTGCTATAAGCTCTGTTTTCTCTGCATGGACGCGGAGACAGGAAGGGAAGAGAGCTGGAGGCAAAAGAACACAACAAAATAGAATCGAATAGAATCTTTAAACTGTGGCGCAACTTTGGCTAATCCAAGTGGTTTGAGAGGGTCGACATCCTGGCGAGGTTTCACGTCATTTCAGAAACGGCACGATATGATTTTAAAGAGTAACGGACGAATGTGGTGAACAGAAAAGAACAGAAGAGCAGACTTTGTGCCTCGAGAGGTAAAGGTGGATGAAGACGGCTGGATCAGCAGGATGAATGAAAGTGTGACAGTCAGCGGTGTGTGCTGTTCGGACACACTCCACCGCCACACCGAGCTGACCTCACACCAGGCGACGTGACTGGTCGATAGCGCAGTCCTCTCAGCCTATCGGCTCCCGCTAAAGCCCAGAGCCACAGATGCATCGTGGGTAGTGTGGCCACAGGAGACCAACAGTGTTGCTGCACCATATGGACTGTCACACCACAGGAGGTGTAATGATGGAAGGAGGGAGAAAGATAAAGTGATATAGTGAAAAAGAGAGAGAGAGCGAAGAAGAAGCAGCAAGCGGATAAACTTTTTTTGCTTTCGTCCACTTTGTTACTTTGAGAACCAGAACAGAAGAGAATGTGGGGTAGAGGCAGTGTTTTGGTTTTCTTGCTTGAAATGGCTAATAGTTTAGAGTAGGGGTGGGCGATATTACTAAAAATCAATATCGCGATTATTTCAAACTTTTACCTCGATTACGATTAATAAACGTTTATTTTAGTTTTGTTTTATTTTGAAATTTGTTTTATTTTGAAATTGACCAGATGCTCTATGCCGCTCCTGTGTCTGACTTCCTGCTTGACACATTCGCTCGCGGCTCGCCAAAAACGAACGGTCCAAACCTGTCTGAACACGGTGTTACTGGACGTGACTGAATACCACGTAGTATTTTTTAAGGGGACAGTTCATGAACGCAGTATTGGGGAAAGTATTTGGCCCATTCATTCACGGGAAAGTGATGTTACGTCTGATATGCGCGCACACACACACACACACACTGGTTGCTTTGCTAACTGGCGCTTCTAGACGTTCCTCGTTCTTGTAGCCTAAATAACAATCGAAATGAACGATTATGATTATCGCCCACCCCTAGCGCTACAGGTACCATGTAAGGTGCCAACCTGCACATCAGGGGAATCTAACCGTTCATACACATTCACACACCGAAGGCGAAGCTTCGGGAGCAATCTGGGGTTCAGTGTCTTGCCCAAGGACACTTGGACATGCGGACTCGAGGAGCCCGGGATCGAACCGCCGATTTTCTGATTAGCGGACGACCTGCTCGACCCCCTGAGCCACAACCGCCCAGAAAAAATGGGAAATGGCGAATAGTTTAGAGGCAAGAGAGAAAGGGGACAGAGAAACATACTTTTTTGTCCCACCAGTAACTTGCTAAACATGAGGACACCAAAATCAGACAATGTTCTGGTTGTTTTTCTTTTTTTTAAAATCTAACAAATGGTTAGGAGGCGTGATGTGATATTTGAACTGACCTAAGATATTAGTAATTCATGTGTTGTTGTGGCACACTAGAGAATATTGTTAACTTTGATTAAATTCTAATGATGTTGTTCCTTTTGCGTGGGGGAGCTGTAATGGTGTGGTTTTTTTATAAGAAGTTTTGAGGTCAACCAAAGCTGCTCTCCAACTCCGTGACTTTAGCGCTAACGGTTAATGGTTGCTCTAACAGTAACACACCCAATTTACAGTTCTGTGGCTTGTTAATATTGATTCGACCGTGCATCTGTCTCTGTATTCCTGTGTGAGACGAGCAGGTGTGAGTCGAGCGTAGGTGAAAATGTGAATAAAGCACATGCACGCTCACATGCACACACACACTGATGTTGAGTTCCATAAGCCTTAAGCAGCTGCATGTTGCTCTCTGTTGACTTTCACTGCCCATCTCTCTTCCCCCGTCACTCAAAATCTCCCTCTCTGTCTCTCTCTGTCTAACAGAGTAGCAAACCTTCACCACGTTCACGTCCTCGCCACTGTATCACTACAACATAGAAGACACAACATTGTAATTTGCTCATTCTAGATAGAAATGAGAGATTATTTTGTCTGTTTTTCTATCTGTCAGGGCATGATGGTACAGTACTGTACGGTACATCTACAGTACTGTACTGTACATGTACAGTTTACATCACAGACATCCAATTGTCAAACATTTCAGTTCATCAGTCTGCTGAGCAGGTGTATTGAGTATCGCTTGACATTTTTTCAAATGGCAATATGTCATTTCACCAACAGTAGCAGGACTTTCACCAAAATGTTCTATCTTTGATGTAGAACTTACACTATATTGCCAAAAGTATTCACTCACCCATCCAAATAATTGAAATCAGGTGTTCCAATCACTTCCATGGCCACGGGTGTATAAAATCAAGCACCAAGGCATGCAGACTGTTTCTACAAACATTTGTGAAAGAATGGGTCGCTCTCAGGAGCTCAGTGAATTCCAGCGTGGTACTGTGATAGGATGCCACCTGTGCAACAAGTCCAGTCGTGAAATTTCCTCGCTCCTAAATATTCCAGTCAACTGTCAGTGGTATTATAACAAAGTGGAAGCGATTGGGAACGACAGCAACTCAGCCACGAAGTGGTAGGCCACGTAAAATGACGGAGCGGGGTCAGCGGATGCTGAGGCGCATAGTGCGCAGAGGTCGCCAACTTTCTGCAGAGTCAATCGCTACAGACCTCCAAACTTCATGTGGCCTTCAGATTAGCTCAAGAACAGTGCGTAGAGAGCTTCATGGAATGGGTTTCCATGGCCGAGCAGCTGCATCCAAGCCATACATCACCAAGTGCAATGCAAAGCGTCGGATGCAGTGGTGTAAAGCACGCCGCCACTGGACTCTAGAGCAGTGGAGACGCGTTCTCTGGAGTGACGAATCGCGCTTCACCATCTGCCGATCTGATGGACGAGTCTGGGTTTGGCGGTTGCCAGGAGAACGGTACTTGTCTGACTGCATTGTGCCAAGTGTAAAGTTTGGTGGAGGAGGGATTATGGTGTGGGGTTGTTTTTCAGGAGCTGGGCTTGGCCCCTTAGTTCCAGTGAAAGGAACTCTGAATGCTTCAGCATACCAAGTGATTTTAGACAATTCCATGCTCCCAACTTTGTGGGAACAGTTTGGGGATGGCCCCTTCCTGTTCCAACATGACTGTGCACCAGTGCACAAAGCAAGGTCCATAAAGACATGGATGGGAGAGTTTGGTGTGGATGAACTTGACTGGCCTGCACAGAGTCCTGACCTCAACCCGATAGAACACCTTTGGGATGAATTAGAGCGGAGACTGAGAGCCAGGCCTTCTCGTCCAACATCAGTGTGTGACCTCACAAATGCGCTTCTGGAAGAATGGTCAAAAATTCCCATAAACACACTCCTAAACCTTGTGGAAAGCCTTCCCAGAAGAGTTGAAGCTGTTATAGCTGCAAAGGGTGGACCGACGTCATATTAAACCCTATGGATTAAGAATGGGATGTCACTTAAGTTCATATGCGAGTCAAGGCAGGTGAGCCAATACTTTTGGCAATATAGTGTATATTTCAAGTCATTTCCCCCATGGGCTTCACTAATGGCCACTTGCAGCTATATTTATATTATATATAGAAGTATATAATATAAGCATTTTGTAATTTTGTTTTGAAAAGTGCTGTATAAATAAATATCGTATTATGATTATTATAAGTATTTAAACTACAAGCCAGGTTGTACAGAGCATTTCTAAACATGTGCAATTCATGCTTTAGTTCAGTTTGGAAAATCAATGCATTTCAGTGTTCTGAACACTTAACTCTTCCAAACAGCACCTCATCCCCGATCGGCGGTGTATTTCTATTGATCCAGAGGGCCCCCTGCTTTTGTTGGATCTCAACCCTGCTGCTTCCCCATTACACACTCATTAGTTGGTCTGCTTGGATAAGCACAGCCAATTTACACTTTCCCTCACCATAGCACGCTGCAGCCTAGCAGGTTCATTAGAAGTATTCGCTATGCAATAGCACAAAGCGACATACCGCAAAACTCCTAATAAAGTGTGTGAGGGCTGGCCGAGTAGCCAGGCGCATGAGAGAAGGATGCAGGCCAAAGTCTGCAGGCCAAGTGATTTTTTATTTACAGCAGTGGAGTCCCGTGCAGATATTTGCAGTGCAATAAAGTTGGTTGGCCAAAATAAAGTAAAACAAACAAAAAATATTTTCCCAATAAATAGGAAAACACCAGAAAGTAATATTTCAAAAGGAAAATAACTGTAACCTGCTCTAACCGGCTATGCCACTAAGAATGGCCCAAGGCCGAAGCTGCTCTCTCTCTCTCTTTGTTTGTCCAGTTATGAGGTTTTTCTCCCCCTCGGTGCTCCGGCCTTGTCCCTTAAACACAAGTGGGCTCCTCCTACTCAACAGACCATCATCAATTATCTCATCGAAAGCATTCACAAGGACAGCAATGTTCAATTACAATAGGTTATCATTAAAAATACATTGAAGTTTATTTAGAAAAATGTTTCTTTAAAGCCTAATCCCTAAACACAAACACAAACACCCCTCCCACTCCACCGCACTTGGTCTCTTTCGGGGTCGGGAACCCTTCGACTTAAATCGAATGGACCCTCCCGGTCGGGTTCGGCAGTTCCGGGTCTATGGCAGGAAGAGGAAGAGACAAGTGTGGCAGAGAGGAGAGGTGACAAACAATTTAAACTCAATACATAGACTGTTCTTACCACCAGCAACGCTGTAAAAGGTGTTAAACAAAGTGATAGCAACAGAAGAGATAAATTATGCCTTTGTTAGAAACAGGCCATAATTAGAGAAAAGCAGGAGAAAAAATACTGCTAGTATAGAGTGATCTCAGATAATACTACTACTACTACTACTACTACTACTACTACATGCAACAAGGGCCAACATATCTGCAATTTGATGCTTGTTTTATTCATTTGACATCGATTAATTCACAGGCTCTCGATGTCTTTGGTTGTTATACAAGATTTTATGGCCAAACAGTTATTTTGTACCTGTTCCCACTCTTTCACTGTTTTGACAACACACACCAATGCACACGCGTCTCCTGCAGCAGTTCTACTTGCCAACACGTCTGAGGATATTGCAGGAGTCGCTGAGAGGCTTTATCACCCCCAACAAGAAAAAGTTTACTGAGCGGTCTGGCAGTCCTCCAGGTTTCGAAAAGAAAGATGGGCTCACCTGCGTGCGGGGAACGTACGGCCAAAGTTGTGACAAAAGGAGATGCATTGAACGTGATACCCCATCTCCGAAAACACCGAGTCCCTACAAGTCCTGTTGAGAAAGTCAGGGTAGCATGGTAGGTTTGTGATGCGGTACAGCTGTGATACCAGTATAAGAAACTAAAACGACTCCATTGTAACCAGTTTTTATACATCGTTGTCATTGATCAGCACTTAAGAGCAGCTTGATTTTTATCGTTCTGAAGAAGGAAACATTGATTGATGCACTCTGATATGCAGTGCACATCTTTGAGATGTGAAAATATCGTTCATATGATGTCAGTATTGGGTCGGATGACAAAAAAAGGTTTGACTTTTTCAAGTTTATTGAATGAATTTGTATTATCTTGGGAGTTTTTGAGTCTTTGTTGAAACATTTCAAAAATAATTCTTTGAATTTAAACATGTAAACAAACTTAACAGAGCCCTTTGTTTTCAGCCCTTTGTTTGTTGACAATCATGACAACCGTGAAAGTTATAGATATGGTGTCAGCGCTAGGTGTCATGGTGGTTAGAGAGACTGTCCTGGTCAGTCATCCCCTAACAACCAGCCTCCATTTCTGCAAGCAAGACACTGAACCTTCTACTGTCACTGATGATTCACTCTTAACCCACATTATAAGCAGTGTTTCAGAGGGGAACGCAAAGAAACCTATTAAATAGTGGCAAATTGGTGCTCTATAAATATCTCCTATTAATTGTACTAGACAGTTTCTCGTATAATCATACCCTTTGCTGTGTGACCTCAGTCAGCAATGCATGCAGGGACCCTCTTTTGTGTTGTATTATTCTTGCTGCACTAATGTGCAGAAATCCGCAGAGCTTTTCATCCAGGTCCTTTCCATATCTCAGCTGAATTTCATACATCTGTCTGAGAGCCTCACTCCCGTGCTGTGCTATTTTT
The DNA here is from genome assembly GCA_034670385.1 of Hoplostethus mediterraneus. Taxonomy (NCBI): domain Eukaryota; kingdom Metazoa; phylum Chordata; class Actinopteri; order Trachichthyiformes; family Trachichthyidae; genus Hoplostethus; species Hoplostethus mediterraneus. The sequence goes on from JAXDDW010000060.1 coordinate 1,027,530, forward strand.
CATGTAAATGTGAGGTATGTGGGTGATACTAGAGTGGAAAAAGTTTGCGCTGCGTTTTTGGATTACTTGCTAACTAGGGAGACTCAAACAAAACTTCACCCAGAACTACTTCAGTCCCGCTGTATGGTGCCGCTCCACTGTTCTTGTTGAACTGACGCTGTGCTAATTCGGCCTACGCTTCTGCATGTCTGCCTTCACGGCGTTTAAGTGTTCCTGAACGCTCCACTAATCCTCCCCGGTGTCCTCCATTTGTGTCAGGGAGCTGTGAGTAGAGGAAAACACTACACGGGTTGCTGGAAGGTAAACCATCCGTAAACTTCTCAGGATGTTTTGCATCACGATACTTTTTTGTTTTTTTTTACTGCAGAAATTAACCAACGGTTCAAAAAGACGGCCCTTACGTCTGCGTCGCCTTGTATTGTTGAGCGGAGTGTTTACTTGTGCAAAACGACTCGAACGGGCACGGCAATTTCCAAACGATTGGCAATCATCTTGTAGTTTTTTATTTTTCGTTCTATTTTTCTATGTCTTGTGTTATTCTTTGTCTGGCTGCTGTAACAAAGGAATTTCCCCCCGGGGATCAATACGGTGCCTACCTACCTACCTACCTGATACACCCGGGGGCCACGCAGAAATCAAGGTTTTCCGCTGTTTCATGAATCCCGCGTTGGGTATTTTCGTTCGCACATGAACGCAAAATATTTCCAAAGAATTTAAGAAAAAACGTTGCGAATGAGACCCGATGACTGTACTTACAAACTCAAGTGACTTCCGTCTCTCAGAAGAGGGATGTCTTGTTGTTCATCGTACAGGATGAGCAGACCTTTGGAAGTCGCGCTTTCTTGTCGGCTCTTTATTTCTAAGGCGATAAAGGTGAAGTAGAAGTTTGCCGCCCTCCTACACTCTCTCTCTTTCTGTTTGTCTCTTTCTTTCACTTCTTTCTCGCTCATCTCTCAACCCGTGCTGTATCTCTCTCTTCCCGTCCTGTTCAGTATACCCCGGTGTGTCTTCCCTGCAGGTCCACCTCCAGACAGCGAGCTTTATCAGAGCCGCTGGAGTCTGTAGGTAGCCCTGGCCTTTCCTTTTCAGAGGACCTAAATGAGCCCCTCTGCAGTTCCTTCTGCTGTCTTGCCCCTCGGGCTAGAAGCCACGCTGAGAATCCACCGCCCACCTGCCTGCCTTACTGCCTGCCTGGCCAACACTCGACATCATCTACTTCCCCTGACTTATTCTTTTGTCTTTGTGATTGTCTCTCTGCCGTCGATCGATCCATCCCTCGCCCTCCCTCGTACTCTCGCTCTCTCTATTTCCATCTTCCGTGTCCTCTTTGTGCTCTGTCACATCTCTCATCACATCTCATCCCTTCTCTCACTCTGATGTCCTATTAGTGGTTAAATCACAAAGTGGAGGATTTGGGTTTAGGGTTGAGGTTAAGATTAGCTGTTGCGGTTTAAGAATGAATGTAAAGTCCTCACAAGTATAGTAAGACAGTGTGTGTGTGTGTGTGTGTGTGTGTTGCATCACAGTAAACCTGGCCTGCTGATGATTCAAGAACTTTATCAAGATTCAAGATCAAAGAGAGAACAAAACGGCTGCATGCTATTAAAAATAAATGACTGTGAGATTAAGTGCAGTGCTTTCCCCCTTTTCCCTCCCTATCACTCTTCATCTCTGCCTCTCTCTTCGCCCGGCGTTCGGCACCACCGATGCCAGCAAGGGAATCTGAAAAGCCTCCCGTTGCCGCGGCGATAGAGCATCCTCAAAACACTCCCACTTACCCCTTTCTGTCCATTCGCTTTCATAGAGGGAGGATACATACGAGGGGGCGTCTCTGAGGGGAACTTAACTCATGCCGGGATCAGACTACACCATATTTGTGTCTGTTACGATGGTCACTGTGTCAGATTAGATATCGAGTGATAGATTTGTGCCGTGTCTTGGCCGACAGACATGACGGACTACACGTTGGTCACCGACCAATAATCGCTTGCTGACGTGTGTGATGTCATCGGAAAGCAGGTGCTAGGCAACGAGAATGTCAACAAACAATGGCGTCCGAAGCGGTAGTATGCATGTTATTAGCCGTCTTGTGTTCCGAAAAAACGACTGTGGACCCGTTCTTGTGTTGCATAAAGAGAACAGTCTGGGTTGTCAATCCTTCAAAGAGGTGAAAAATAACGATGTTTTAGCCTGCAGTGAAACCTAAATGTAGCTAGCTGGCTAACCTCCACAGCTCCACAAACCTTTCCTCTGTTTCATAGTTCCACCTAGCAGCACCAACAACTTCATTTCCTCTTTTGCTTTGCCATGTTTGTTTATAGCGCTCCGTGCTCCTATTGGTCAACGTCACTGACGAGACGGCAAAAAACAATTCTAACATGCTAGTCTCGGTTGTCGTCCACTATGTCACACAACACAACATAAAACAATGGATTGTTGCACCCTGTCTTTCCTGACTCGACCCGACGCCCTACGTCTGCCGAATCGGACTATAATCGTCCTGATATGGTGTAGTCTGAACCCTGCCATTAGAGTAACATCTGGTTCAGTATACGGCAGTCCTGTACACACGAATACTACTGTAATATGTGTGTCATGATCTAGTACAGGTGGACCCAGAAGCAGTGATCAGCAGATGCAGTGCAGCGTCAGATAATACAGACAAGCAACTTACTATACTGGGAAAGCAAAAGATACATAAGGGCGGACAAGCAAGCAACGAGCGTGTGTGAGGGCAGAGCTGATCTACACATGGGGGAAGATGTGGGATTGGAATCAGCTGTGTAGGTCGGGGCCCTCGGGGACACGCCCACCAACCTGCAGGGCGAGAGAGAGGACGAGAGAGAGAGAGAGAGACGACAACAGGAAGACAGTAACAGACAAGGCTAGAATTCAGGGGAAAGTGAGGGTAAAGGCTGAGTTGTGTGTGTGTGTGTGTGTGTGTGTGTGTGTGTGTGTGTTGCACGTCTGCGAGAGATTAATAGTTGTGTTGGGACTGAGTAGTGTGACTGGCACTAAGTGCAGGTCTATGTGAAGCTGATGTGCCCTCGGGGTTCACTCTATAACATTATCCACACAACTGAGACTAGACCACTTAATACTTTGTCAAATCCTGTCGGCGCTGTGAAGACGCAAGATGTTTAGCACCGACGCTGGCACGGGTGTAAGCGCACATACACACACACACACACGCATGCATGCACCCGTGCAAAGATTGGGTAACAAACGAGACAGCTAATAGGCAGAGACTGGGGAAATGCATGCTGAAGGAGCGTGCGCACACACACACACAGATTGAGTAACTAACAAGACAACTAATAGGCAGAGAGTTCTGCCAAATCCATGCTGACATCTGCAATTTTTTTCCTCGAATGAAAATCTTCCCTTACACAATGTTGTGTGGGTTTTTGTGAGAGTTGAGTTAATCTATGTTTACTATGTAATGACCCTCTTTGACTCTGCTTTGGCAGCTTTTGATAAATGAGGCAGATTGTAAATGTCACAGTTATCAAGTGTGATTTTTTTTCTTTCTCAGCTGAGGCACTTGCTTCCTAGGCTGTAATTAAACATGTTCCCCAGTCTCAAAATGTGACTGTGTGTGTGTGTGTGTGTGCGTTCACGTGTATGGTTTGTCTGTTTTTGTGTTCATTTTGTTGCTTTTCTTCCGTCGCAGAAAAAGACGTGAAACTGATTCGCGTTGCAATTTATGTCATCGCGTGTGTAAATTAACTTCTGTCGCCGCGGGATTGAGATGAAGACGGACACAAACAATGAGGCTTTGGATTCAGGGAAAAACGTGATGGTGGGGTGGGGGGGGGGGGGGGGGTAGAGAGAAGATGGATGGATTCAGTGCACATGGGCTGGAAAAAGATACGAGCATAAGTGAGAGGGAGGATGAAACAAAGAAGAGTAGACGGGAGTAATTACAACATCAAGGAGACAGTGTGTGTTTACATGCACGCTGACACCTTGTTTCAGTTCGGTTGTTAAATCTGGCTTCCGGTAGCATGATGTCAACGTCTTACCCCATTAACCGTTAAACCTAAATAATAAATTAAGTAAGAAGTAAGACTATCAAATGTCAATAGAGTGCTGCAGGGATGACGTATTTAGCATCAACCTGGTTCCCTCGACAACAAGCCAATGGGATTTTTCCTTTGGATTATTGCAGAAAATAAGCTCTGCTCTGTGGAAAACAGTTCATGATACTTTTTTTACATGTTTTGTTCAGCAAGATAATCTTCACAAATGAACACCACTTTTATGATTTTTGAAGCGTAAATGCAATCGATAGAAGTAAAAAGCTAACGCTAGGCTATAAACGAACGACTTGAACGACTTGAACGTCACCACCACTAAAAATACTATAAATTAATAAATCTACAAGTTGGAAAGTTTGAGTTAGAATAGTTTGGAAGAGTAGAAACACAACTAGAGGCTGTAAAGGAGGACTAGTGAGTAGATGAGTTACCGTGTTCGGCGTGATGCGTTCAATGTCCCCGACAACCTCTGTAGTCTCATGTAGCCACTTGTTAGCAACCGCCTTTTTTAAGACACGTAAAAGCTTCAAAATCCACGAGTGTGGTATTTACTGACGTATAACAAAACGTGAAAACCTCTTAAGCTTGTGTTAACCACAGACCTTATTTCAGGCATCTAACCAAAAACCCATTCAAAAAACCCATTGACTTCGAGACGAGGGAACCGGAAGTGCAAACATGCTAACTCATTTCCTGGTGTTAGGACTCATTCCTGCACCACTCTATATCCAAGGACATACTGGGAATATTGCGTTGGGAACATTCAGCATAAGCACATTCATGAACGCGGTATAAATTGCTGATTTCATTGATTGACCCAGTACACACCGCGTGTTCTGCGATATGTTTGTCTATATTCATATATGGGATGGGGTTTCATGGCAAGGGACAGGTTTACTTGTTCGCTGCGTAACTTTAGCCTCTTATCCAGGGATCGGAAGCGTTTCACTGCTTAGCACTTCACCCTTCCTTGGCAGGACCTCCTTGCACCGTGTTGTGTCACGTCATGTCATGTCGTATCACGTTCCGTCCCGACCCACAACCGTTGTCTTCTATACGCAGGCAGATCCGTTCACCTTAACATTTGGGAAATAGTTCAAAAATCCCCTTTTCAAACCGTTGCCCTGTACAGTAAATGCTGTGTTTGATTTCCAATCGGTCTGAAAAAGCCTTTAGGTTGAATGAACATATCCCAGTAGAGGTATATGGAAAAGAAAGAAGAAAAATGAAATAGTCGTAATATTAACGAAAGTCAGAGGTGGAAAACTCCGGGTTCCGAAAGTAAAAGTCCTTCTGTGCTTTTAAGCAGATGATCGCAATGATTTGTCGCTCCCCCATGCTGTAGACTGGAAATAATCCTAATAAATAAAACTCTGGCAAGTCCTTTTACTTTCTGAACCTGGATTTCCCACCATTGTCTAATTTGGACGATGAAAGTAAATACAAGTTGTAAGTCAGGTCAGTTGTCTCTGTATCTTTCTCTATTTCCGTCTGTCTTTACACCTTTCCTTTCATGCTTATTCATACTTCCAAGTGCTGCCAGCGAGTCACACTGAGTGACCGGCTGTAGCTGAGATATGTTCCGACATTTCTTTCCCTGTGTGAGACTGACATGTCATGACAGAGTGACAGTGAATCTCCCATAGCATGTGGCATGTCATTAACGGGCACCATTAGCGGTGCCGTAACAAGCTAACAGATATGCCCGGATAGGAGCGTCATGGTCAAATACTTCCCACCCCCGCCCACCCCCCAGATAACATCCTCCCTTTTGGCTCCCACCTGCAGCCGCAGGAGCCCTTGCACCTTCTAATGAGGGGACCAAAATAGGTGTGACAAATGTCATCCATCCCTGGGTTAGCTCTATTCCTGCCCAGAGGACAACAGTCTGGGTCGGACAGGACATGACAGGACATGACACAACACCGTGCGCTCCAGAGGAGGTCTTGTCACAGAGAGGTGTAGAGCTAAGCACTAAAATACCTCCCATCTGTGAGTAAGAGGCCAAAGCCGAGGCATGCCTCAGTGTTGCTTATATCATTGACATATTCTGTGTCCGTGTACCTACCGTTAATTGGTTTGGTGAATATGCCGGTGTTGAAAGGAATACAGTCGTGCAAACCACTCTGTGTGGTTTACTAGTGATGTTTAGTTTTCCAGATGTCGAGATAAAACTTAACAAGCATGACAGTGTCAGTACAAATCACTTTGTTTTTACAATACATACAGATAAGGAATGGAAAATGTTTTTGAGGGAGATGAGATATTTAGCTAACTTCTTATCTATAATTTATATAGATATAAGGTGTTAAATATTGACAACAGAGCAGGTCTGAGTCTCAAAATACTGAAAATAAATTCTCCTGTATTTTTATAAATAACATTCATTTTTTATATCTTAAAAAACATATTCATTTGTATATTTTTAAGCAGGTTATCAAACCTTCATTCAGTCTGCTGAATTGGACCGTACCGTGATGAGGGCTGCATTCAGGATATTATTGTGCACATAATGAAATATCTCTTGATTACGTCTTTCTCTGGAATAGCTTGAAGATTTCCTGAAGAAAAATGATGATGTTTAGCTCAGAGGACTGAACTGAGCTTGGACCAGATCTCATTATAGAGTACTGTAGAGCTTTTGTTCATTAGCGTACTCACTCTGTGTGTGTGTATGTGTGTGTTAGTGGACAAGATTCACTTATATTCACCACTACCTCACCTCATAATAGAAACCCTGATTTGTAAAGATGTTTATTAGTATTCTTCACTGCTCCAGTGTATGAGAGAGAGAGAGAGAGAGAGAATGTAATTACAGTAATTGCAACACAATCCTACAAACTCCATTCTCACTCTCTCACCTCACTGGACAGATAACAGTGACCTTGACCCCTTTACACTAGGTGTTGGTTTATTCTAGTTAAAGCCGAATTTCTCTCTCTCTCTCTCTCCTCCCTTTTTCCATACATCAACATGGGAAGTAATTATATCCCCTCTTTTCATAGATTTTATCACCCCCTTCTCCTTTACTGTCTCTTTTTTTTTCCTTCATTGAGACAGTAGGAGGGCTGACGGAAAGACAGATTATGGGAGAGTCGGGAAAGGAGGTCCTGGAGGGATCTGATCCCGGGCGAACAGAGATACGTGACTCCAAAAGCTAGGGTCTAAACTACTATACTATACCACTCTCTGTACTTTGCTGTCATTTCTACTCTTTTCTTCACTCTCAACTCTCTTTGTCACCTAGATCTGTTGGAAGTTTTCTTTACTAAAGCTATCTGTTATTATAAGAAGAAATAGATGTATATTTGATTATTTCCTAATTCATAGAAAACAAAACACAAAAGACTTTATTTTTATTTGACACTAAAGTGCAGTGGTGATGAGGTTTGAATTGGATACAAAAGAAAATGGAACATATTAAGAAGCCACAAATGTTCTTGCTGTGACAAAGTAAAGAAGGCTTTTACTGTTATTAACAGTAATTTCTGCCATTTCAAGGCATTATAGGGGGGCCTACTGTGCACAGTTGCCTTGGCTTCCTGGTCTTTATGCATTCTATACTCAGGAGCAAATTGGTACACTAGTTCAGCACTTCCCTCCGAAGTTGAAAGTGGGCCCCCACTGCAAACAGAAATATAATTGTGGACATTGAAGCCCATGGGTCCTTGCTGCTTTATGTCTTTTTATGGAATTGCATGGCATTACATTACAGGCATTTAGCAGACACTTTTATCCAAAGTGACTTACAATAAGTGCATTCAACATAGGTAGACAAGAGAACTACTAGTCCCCAGAAATCCAAAATACTGAGGTAAAAGTGCAATAAGTTAGCTACCTACTTTTTATTTAGACAAATGAGACAGTAAGTAAGACAGTAAGTAAGTTAAGCAAATAAGCAAAAAAGTGTTAAGAGGAGGGGTCAGGGTAGTAGATGAAGGGTCAGGGTAGTAGAGGAAGGGTCAGGGTAGTAGAGGAAGGGTCGGGGTAGTAGATGAAGGATCAGGGTAGTAGATGAAGGGTCAGGGTAGTAGAGGAAGGGTCGGGGTAGTAGATGAAGGGTCGGGGTAGTAGAGGAAGGGTCAGGGTAGTAGATGAAGGGTCGGGGTAGTAGATGAAGGGTCGGGGTAGTAGAGGAAGGGTCAGGGTAGTAGATGAAGGGTCGGGGTAGTAGATGAAGGGTCGGGGTAGTAGATGAAGGGTCAGGGTAGTAGAGGAAGGGTCGGGGTAGTAGATGAAGGGTCGGGGTAGTAGATGAAGGGTCGAGGTAGTAGATGAAGGGTCGGGGTAGTAGATGAAGGGTCAGGGTAGTAGAGGAAGGGTCAGGGTAGTAGATGAAGGGTCGGGGTAGTAGATGAAGGGTCGGGGTAGTAGATGAAGGGTCAGGGTAGTAGAGGAAGGGTCGGGGTAGTAGATGAAGGGTCGGGGTAGTAGATGAAGGGTCGAGGTAGTAGATGAAGGGTCGGGGTAGTAGATGAAGGGTCAGGGTAGTAGATGAAGGGTCGGGGTAGTAGAGGAAGGGTCAGGGTAGTAGAGGAAGGGTCGGGGTAGTAGATGAAGGGTCGGGGTAGTAGATGAAGGGTCGGGGTAGTATTACATGATGTAGTGAATGAAGGTCAACCAGTATAATGCAGAATCCTGCTGCCTGTACCTTCCCTGTCAAACAAACACAAAATATGTTTTCAATAATAGGCCCCTAATATATCTACTCACAAACACTGTTTAACTCACAAACACATTATACAACTTACACCCACACACACAAACATAAAGAGCGGCGTTTTATTTCATGAAGGGAGGAACAATCGGTTGAACGGATTCCCACTCACACTGTTGTATTCCAATTCCGACAAGTTTCTTTTCCCCCCGTCAATTGTTTGCGCGAGACACAAACGGCACTTTATCTCAGGTGCAGGCTAAAGTGAAACTATACGCTGAACAAAAGAAAAGAGAATAAGCGCCCGCTGAAGCTTTACTCGTGCAGCATTTCAACCAAATGATGGGTCTTTGTCAGGAAACACAAATACATAAGATTCACTGCGTGGGTACTCTTGTTTCTTTGTTCACCCACTTTCCAGTACCAGCTCTCCTTGTTGGATTGGAATAGAATGTGAATCATGTCTATTTATTTTGTTCCAGATTTTTTTCCCTCTCGGTGTGAGGAGGAGTCCAATGATACTTTCACTTAAATCTATGCTGCAGTTTTCATTTGTCTTTGACCAAACATAACATATAGTTGAGACCCGTCTATTACGTGTCAAATAAACAACTGTTGCCATGTTGTGAAAGTTGGAATGGTTGAGTAAAGGAAGACGACTGAAAAAAACAGTAATCAAAGAAGCGGCAGGTATTTGTTCTGTTCTTTTTTCCCCCTGAAGAATCAGTCTGCATTCTACCGTGACGGTTTTATAACCTAGTAATAGTCCTTTCTGTTTGTCTCTCCATCTTTCTCTGCATCTCTTTCTTTGTCTATCCCTCCATCATTCTCGAGTTTTTACCCCGGTTTCCCTTTCCCTCCTTCCTCTCTCGCCCTTCGCTCTCTTTCCCCCCCTCTATTAGTAAGAACATTCAATGAAGCGTACTAGATCACGCTGAAAACCCATTCACACAACAACGCACAAACACACCAATTGACAGTAAGCACACACACACACACACACACACGCGCACACGCACGTGCACAACACAAGGGAGCCGCCTGGAGTCACACAGATGCATGTGTGCAAGTGACAGACACAATTTCGGCGCAGAACGAGAAAAGCATCGGTCTGATTAGAATTCAGCGCCATGTTCGCCCCACATCTGTCATAATATGATATACCTAACATGCGATTGGTTTTCTATTTGTGGGATAACTGAGATAGATTTTCACGTCTGCTTCGAGCCGTCGCGCCGATCCATCTTTCTTTGAATACACGTAGATTGCTGTACAATATCGAGCTGTGTCTACTGCCGACGGTGATAGGGAGTGATTGGATGTGGGATGTGTAATCACCGGTTATGGGATGTTAATTGTATAGAGCGGGTGGCCGGTGGGGATTTGACGGTAGATTAAAAAAAAATGCACACATGCACATGCACACTTGTATATTGTGTAAATATTTCCTTGCACTGTGTTTGTTTAGACGAGAAGATTTTTTTTTGTGGCCCCAATTTGTTGTCGGGACGAGATGATTGGTTGAAACTGTGAATGTAGGCCAGACACTCTGGCAGGATCTGCTGACTGATGTTAAAGAAGCCATGTGTTCTGCTCTCTCAGGCCTCCTGGAGTTCTCTCCCGTCTTCCTGCGGTACTTCATCTCAGGTATGGGTGCGTAGCGACTAGAAAGCTAGATCCCGTGCATGTACGTAGCGCTGTAGTGCAAAAAAATATACCAGCAGATGTAGCATAAGAAGGTGTTTTTTTTCCCTTTTGTCATCCTGTTGTGAGAAGTGGGAGGAAAAGCGTCAGAAGAATATCTCCTGTGCTCGTGTGTCATCGTAGCTAGCTGTGCGCTTAGCGAGCTGCAGCCTAGTAACCGCATCCACCTGTGGAGTAATCTGCTTGCCTCCGCTCTTCCGTCCACTCCATCTGTTTGTCTGAGTATAGAGCCTTTCAATATATAAACTTTCATATATTGTGTATACTCTGCTTGCCCAAAAACGGCATCTATTGCACGCCCAACCGTCCTGGTAGGGGGATCCCTCTCTGAGTAGCCCCTCCCTCTCTGAGTAGCCCATCCCTCTCTGAGTAGCCCCTCCCTCTCTGAGTAGCCCCTCCCTCTCTGAGTAGCCCCTCCCAAGGTTTCTCCCAATTTTCCAATAAGGTTTTTGTGGGAGTTTTTCCTTGTCCTCTGTGAGGGTCTAAGGCTGGGGGATGTCGTGTAATAATCATTTATTATTTTCACATGTTGGGCACTGTGAAGCCCTTAGGGACTGTAACGGTGATTAAGGACTATACAAATAAATGTGATTTGATTTGATTTCACCACTCCTCCCTCTTCCCGGTTTAAGTTTCCTTTTCAGTCGCCTCCCTCTCTCTCCTCTCGTTTTGCCACCGAGTACTTCCTCTCTTCCTCTCGGCGGGGGGGGGGCTGCGAAGAGGAGCGACACATCCGGGGCAGACGGGTTTTTCATCTGCGTTTAATTCCTCTCTCTCTCTCTGATTGCGTCCGTACGCCTGATGAGTCACGGTTAACCCGGCCGTGCAGCTGTGTGATTCCCAAGCGCGTTGATTCATACCGCCGACACAATGCCAACTTTTCTCCTCCGCGCTCCTCTTGCTTTTCCCCCCCTCGCTCCTCGCACACCGCTAATGAAGTGAATCACAACTGTTTTTTACCCCCCCCCCCCCCCGATCCCTTTACCCCAACAGCTGATGGTGAGCGATTGCATCCACAATACTCTTTTAATTAGTATAGAGAATAAATTGGTTGAGCATGCCTTTTTCCTTAATTGCTTTTTCCTCAGCTTGGATTTAATTGGGCTGCAGCAGTGTTTATTGATCTCCTTTGATGTGCTTTAATTTGGATAATTTTATATATTTATTTTGGACGTGACGAGTCGGTTTGTCTTGCAGCGGGGGGAGCGGGGGGGGGGGCCTCAGGCAGCAGGAGGCCGGTACTGCAGCAAACTGCGGTATATATTTCAGTGAGCCCGGGGTCCACAGCGTGTGTGTGATAGTAACGAGTCGGGAGGAGATGATCAGAACCCAGTTAAAGGAGCTCCGCCGCAGTCTGAGGGGCCTCGGGAGGACGGCGCTTTGATCTCGCCGTCAAAACACCTCGCGAATGCCAATGCGACGCGGCGAGAGAGTGGGGGGGAGGGAGGGGGGGAGGGGGGCCTCCGATACAGATTCCTCCCAGCAGCTAGTTTGTAGTTTGTATCCTGACTCACGCTGCGTCATCTCTCCCCTCCTACCTTCCACACCGAAGCCCCAATTCCCAGCCTCCACCTCCGTAGTTTCATAATTAGTGTGTTTCTCTGCGTGTGATTGTGTGTGTGTGTGTGTGTGTGTGTGTGTGCGTGCGTGTACTGTTTGTGCGTCTACACTCACACGCGCACCGCCTCTCTCTCCCCCCTCACAGCGGGTAACTTCACGCTCGCCGAGCTGGGCGTGTGCGAGCCGGCCCCGCCCCCCCACCACCCCGCCGCCACCGCCCCCTACTGCCCCGACCTGGGCCTGCTCCAGAGGGGGTATTCCCTCAGCGCCGGCTCCGACGCCGAATCGGACCCCGAGGGGCCGCTGTCCCCGGAGCGAGCCATCCAGCTGTGGGCGGGACGAGGCGGGGCGAAGTCCCGCCGCAGCTCGGGAGTGTCTAGCCGCGAGAACTCGGCGCTCACCCTCACCGACTCGGAGAATGACAAGTCTGACGATGAGTCAGGTAAGACGGGAGAGGAAAAAAGTGGGCGCATGTTTGTTAACGTGCCAGTAACGAGCGAGAGAGTGACACTGGGCGAGGGAGTCAGAAAGAGTAGAGCTCAACAGTGAGGTTCCGGAAGTGAAAATTATGAGCCATAATGTCGTAACCATCCAATGTAGCCTCACCACAAGCTAGTAGGTTGTGAAACGATAGTGTATGCTCCTGTAGAAGACACAAGTCTGTATGATATCAACCTTGTTTTGAGAAAAACATGGAGAAGTACTACACTACCCACAATCCTGAAGTGGAACAGCGACGTCTCACTGTTACCATGGAAATGTTACCGCACCCGCGAACGTCTTGTCAGCTAACGCTAACGTTAGCTACTAACGTAACCTAGCTAGCTGCTTATCCTATGCAGCTGGAACGAATCACTGTACCATGTTGATGACAACACTTTACACTATACTATATGAAACACTATATATACACTCACAACACAACAACAATATTAACACTATACTATTGACTAATGTTAAATTCAAGAAGAAGCGCGCTAAACTATCGTTAGTTTGGAAGTTGTTGGAAAAGTATCATTCCAATGGATTATGGGATGAGTAGTTCCTTCACTTCATAAAATAATGATGTACACAGTCTTGTACTTTTGCCTTCTCTTCCGTTTTCCGATCTTTTTTTTGCTCAGAATCAAATGTTTTATGGTCTCGATTCATCGTCTAGCTGGTTGTCTTGGTTCCTTAAAACTCTTTATAGAAGGATTTTCTGAAACGTCTCTGGAGTAAATTAATGGGGAAAAAAGTGGGCGGTCACTGTTGCGCTCTATGGGGTTATGATAAAAGGGGTTGGGGGGGGCCGGACGGTGAAGTGACATATCATTGTTATTGTTTTAAGGACAGGGTGTGTGAGTACGATTCATCGATAGTCTTAAAATCATTACACCATAACTCAAACAGACAGCCATTATATGAATTGCAGGTGAGTTGGGCTTATCGATCGAGTCTGTTTCTGTTCTGAAGAACAGTGGTCGGACCCCCCAGAGAGCCATCCTTATTTCCATCAATAGCACTTAGCTAAAGCCCTCTAACTCTACCCTCTTTATACCACTTATCTGCTGAGATCCCACCACCGGTCTGTCAATCTTCAAAAAAAAAAAAAATCTTTTGGATATATTGCCAGACTGCTTTGAGACTGTAACATTTTTTTTGCTTTTGTGATCCGACACAGAGATACAGTCAGAGAGATGCTAATCTTTACTTTTCAAGTCTTTTCTATCCCTGTAACCCCCCCCCTCCTCCTCCCACGTGAGCGCGAGTGTGTGTGTGTGTGTGCGTCCCAGAGGGAAACCTCCTTCCTCCTGGCAACTTTGTTTATTGCTAACTTCCCATTTCCTTGTTAATCCTGACGCGGCCGTAAACCCCCGCGCGCGAGCTTCGCCGAGGTGTCAGCGGAGGTTAATGAAAAGTGGATGGAAGGAAAAGCAACATCCTAATTAATTGAATTCTCGGCAGCTCGCGCGTATCGAGCAACCCCCCGGATCGGCCGGCCGGCGGGGCTTGCGAGGGCCTCGGCGTCGGAAGACAACTTCTGTCGACTGATCAAACTACTCAACACCTATTAAACACGCGGAGAAACACCTTCCCCGAGACGCGCCTCTCATTCCGCCGCCCGATAATTGCTTTGTGGTTAATTACCAAGCTAATCTTCCCGCCGCAGATATCAGCCGCAGACGCCGCCGCCATCGTCAGCTCGCTCTCTCTCCCTCTGTCTCCGGGCCAGGAGTTTTTCTGTCGCCGGCATTTCCAGACCTTGTAAAATAAGCTTCTTAATCCAGCGGGCGTATTGCGATAATGGTTTACCTGCAGTATGATGTCACCGCGGCGCGTTGATTGCCGAGCAGATCAAAAGGTTTTTGTTTTGTTTTTTCGCTGGCAGAAAGTTCGCCCCAAAAAAAAAAGGGATATTTCTGCACTTCTGATTTCCGTCGGGAGGGATTCACATCCGAGATTCTGCAGAACAAATCAAATTCTCGGCTTCAAAACTTCCCGGTAGATGGAGATTCGAGGGGGCCGCCGGGTTCTCGTGGTTTTGTAGACCGAGAGAGAGAGAGAGAGATTCAGATCAGGGTTCTGCGTCGCCGGCGGGAAGAGATCAAGAGGCACCGAGGCCGATAAAAGGAGCAGGTGTGTTCATGTGTCTGATCAAGTCAATTCATTAGTTACTTAGTGATGAATGGCGGGAAAAGCGTCACCCTCAGCACCCGAGTCCAATCAGACTTACTGACCTAATCGCGTGTGTGTTTTCATGTGGAATTCATGTGTGTGATCTTGTCTAGTCTACGAGTATGTGTGTGTGTGTGTGTGTGTGTGTGTGTACGTGCATTTGCCCAAAGCCTGCACACGTGCGCAGAGAGGTGTGAAGCGGGAGCGACGAGAGTGTCAAAACAGCAGGAGGAGGATCTGAGCGTCTAATAATAGAGATTGACGGAGGCAGACGGAGGAACAACATCATAAACACATGCTAGCAAACCAAAAAGACGGTGACGTGCTAAAACACCAAACGGCACGCTACACC
>JAXDDW010000060.1:1045000-1070000 GCA_034670385.1 Hoplostethus mediterraneus
CACCGGCTGAGAATAGGGAGCGCTTGTAAATTCCCTCAGCAGTGCCTGGTGCCCGGATCCAAACCGCATTGATCAGGAGGGGAGAATGATTAAAACATGCATTATGTGAAATAAGATCAGGCCTTGACATTGATTTAAACCTAAAGCCCAGGGCAGGTTTTATGGCCGCCATCCACGGTCCACTGCACGTGTGTGTGTGTGTGTGTGTGTGTGTGTGTGTGTGTGTGTGTGTGTGTGTGTGTGTGTGTGTGTGTGTGTGTGTTTCCGTCTTATTAAATAGCAATGCCACTTAATGAAACAGGCAGAACTGCTGTTTTCCATCATTAAAGCCCAGGTTTACTCACAGACTGACTTTATACACACTCCACACACCTAGCCTTAGCCGCCGCCACCCAAGCACACACACACACACACACACATGTTGGGTTAGCTGCTTTCAAACCATCTTCTTCCCCCCCTCCTCTCCTCTCTCCTCCTCTGGCTCCATCCCTGGATCATAAATCATGGCGTAGTATTGTGACGGACGTGACAGGATGTATTAATCTCTTAATTAGAGAATGAAAAGGTGGTGCTAAATTTAGTCTGGCCTTTCCTGCCTAACCCCGCCCCCGTCTGGGCTCGCTCACCCGCCCCGGTTCCCCCCAATGACTCCTCCTTTATTGGACTCTTTTTGTTTTTACTCTCAACATGTCTTCTCTTGTTGCTCTATTTACAATTCATGTCTTTTCTTAATCGGTGGGTCAGTTTGACAGTTTTACCGTGCAGAAAAAAAACATGGAACCTGCCGCACTAAACATCTGCAGTCCAAAGAGAAACTGTGATTGGGCGTCATGGAAACTAGTGCATGTTACCCACACTGTCCTCTTCATATACCACGTGAATCCCACCGTATATCAAAGCAAGTACACCGCGCTCAAGTAGTCTGGCGTGTTGTTATTTCGGAGAACATTTTGAAGTGGAGTTGCTGAAGGGATTATCTCGTAATCAAGGTAGATTAAGATAATGTTTAATTACGATCGTTTTGATTTCCGGGGTAAAAAAAAGCGGTCTATACTTTGGAACACAGATTGTAATTAAACCTCACACACTGATTGTAAGACCCTTTTTTTTCCCCCCTTCATTTATCGAGTTCCCTCTCAACCTCCGCCGTTCCCAACGCCGGTAAGCCGGTCCGTGTAGCTCCCGTCTATCACAGCCAAGCAGCACTTTATAGAGCTGGACTGGTGGGGGGTCCCCCAAGACCATTGCAGTCCCCAGGGGGGTCTGTGTGTGGTATATGTGTGTGTCTGCATGTGTGTGTGTCTGCATGTGTGTGTGTGAGAGAGAGAGAGAGAAAGAGAATATCTGTGTGTGTGTGTGTGTGTGTGTGTGTGTGTGTGTGTGTCGGGAGGGTTGGGGGCATTAGCCTCTGATTGAGTTTTCAGAGAGCAACGCGGGGTGCGAAAGGCTCGACAATGGTCTAACAGAATTAGTAGCTTGTGATGAATGGTGTGTGAGAGCAGCTCTGACAGGCCGCTTTCACAAACACAGGGCTGTGTGTGTGTGTGTGTGTGTGCATGTGTGTGTGTGCGTGTGCGTGTGTTCTTCTCTATACTCCGTCCACTGGTTCAAGGACTTTTTTTGACCATGCAGTCAGAGCTACATAGGCTGGAATGAGCAAAGTAGTGATGCACACACACACACACACACACACACACACACACACACACTCACACACACACGGCAAGCCTCTCTACTTGTCACTCAGCATGCTAAGCCCAGGGTTTGAAAAATGCCCTGCAGTCAAGATCAATAAAGATCGGTCCAAACAACACACGCACACACACACACACACACACACACACACACTCACGAAAACACAGTGATAAATAAGCAAATAAACATTCATAACCCTTGTTCTATTTCTCTGCCTCAATAAAGACATTGTTGTACCAGAACTGATATTGAAGCAGAGGGAGATAATGCACCTCCACTTACACACAAGCAGGCGCACACACACACACATGCACGCACACACACACACACACACACACACACACACACACACACAGATGCATAAGAGCAGTGTTTAATAAAAGCCCTGGGATATCGATCACAGGAGATGGATGCTGACTCACATTAGAGGGAGGGAGAGCGAGGAGGAGAAGAAATGAATGAATGGACTTGAATAGAGATGAAGGGAAGGGTTGGAGGAGGGAGGGAGGGAGGAGGGAGGGAGGGAGGGATTCCTGCAGGAGTTTACCCAAAAAACAGATTCCTTCCTCATTCCTTTGTAGAGTAAAAGCTTTAGAAAAACAGTATTTTGCTGTTATCGATACTTTTGAGTGTGTTGGTCGAACAAGAATGTGCGTGTGCCGATTTGGTGGATGAGTTTGTTGGCTCAGTTATTTCCAAAACTGGGCACCTCTGATAATCCCTTATGCTGATATAATCCCTCACAACAAAACAGTTAGGGAGATACTTCACAGCACACACACTCCGAAGAAAATCCACTCGTTGTAGTGCTTGGTAAAGATTACGTCATGTCAGTTCATTCATGTTATACAGTGCAGATATACCTATACGTGTCTTTAGCATGTAGCATGTAGCATCGGGCTCATATATGTCTTTTTCAAGCGGGCCCTGGCCAAGAAGGCAGCATACAAATAATTTCACATATAAAACAACATTAAAAACAAATGCAAATAAAAACAAGATAGTAAGAGTACACAGTAAAAAATAGAAGCAAGTGTCTTCAAAATTTAAATAGAAAAAGACAATTAAAAACATGAGCACTCCATGGCAAGCAGGTGTCCAATTTGTTCTTTAAAAAGGTCGATTTTAATAAGGGAATCGAGCTTCAAATCTTCAAGTCTTTCCACCAGTCAAACAAAAAGCTGCTCATAGTTGTACAGTGTGTGTCTCTGCAGTGAAACTCCACCTGTACTACTGGTGTTATTGTCAGGTAGAGTGGTGAAATATCACTGGCACTGGACTTGTAACTTGCTGACGACTATACTGCTGCCCTAATAGGGAATTTAGTGAGCCATAATGGCCTCTCAAGCCATCTCCAGAACTGCCTGACAGTGTGTGTGTGTGTGTGTGTGTGTGTGTGTGTGTGTGTGTGTGTGTGTGTGAGAGAGAGAAAGAGAGAGAGAGAGAGAGAGAAGCAGCAGCAGTGAGGGCAAATTGAGAATTCTCCAGCCAATTATGAGTGATCATATTTTCCCCTGCATGGTGCTGAAACTACATTTGTAGTTTAATGGCCAGTGCTTTACTTCTTAATGAAGACTGGAGGTATCATATTGAGAGTCAGAATGAGGAAAGGGGTGGTGGTGGGGGGGTGAAGGGGTGGGGGGGGTGGGTGTGGTGGTATCCGAGGCCAGAGTCATATCTTTTTCCCAGCTTATGTCACATCCACTGTGCATGGTTTTGGAGTTTTTCCTCCATTAGGCATTTCTACGTTTTTTTTTCTGTTTCTTTTTCTGTTTTCTTTTCCTGACTCAGTTTGTTTCCGCTCACGCTTCCTTTCTTGATTTGTCATTATCTTTTTTTCTGTTTCTTTTCTTCTTCCACTTTTCCTTTTCCTTTCTCGTTTCCCGCCTCCTCCAGCTTACCTGGATGATGAGGAGGACGAAGATCCGTTCGGAGACTATGTGATCAGTAAGTCTTGTCTGACTTGCAGCTTCTCTCAGATGACCGTGCCCACGCGTGTTGTCTGTCTGTGATTGTGTTTGATGTGCTTTTGTGGCCTTTATTGTGTTTGTGTGTGACCTACTCTAGTTGATATCTGTGTGTGTGTGTGTGTGTGTGTGTGTGTGTGTGTGTGTGTGGTTGCCACAGAGTGTAATAGCATTAGCTGGGCTTCAGCTGAGAGCCCAGAGCAGTATCAGTGAGTCAGTTATACGGCTGGCTGTGTCTGAAATTCTGCTTTTCTGAAGTTATTGTGAATTGGTTGTATCATATGTCTTATGATTAGTCACACAATGAATCAATGTCATATGAATCATATATTTTGGTTTCAAAAATGAATAGATGGCTGCCATATTAATAGATTATTGCCATATAGAGCGGTGCAGGGATGACGTGTTTTTGTAGGCCAACCCCTGAAGTTAGCATCGCCCTGGTTCCCTCCACAACAAGCCAGTGGGATTTTTCCATTAGATTTTGGATTATTGCAGAAAATAAACTCTGTGGCAAACAAAAGTTTATGATACTTACACGTTTTGTTCAGCAAGATAATCTTCATAAATCAACACCACTTTTATGATTTTCTCCAGAAGTAAAAAGCTAACGCTAGGCTATAAACGAACAATACCACGGTCGCATGACTTCAACGTCACCGCCACTAAAAATACTATAAATTAATAAATCTACATGTTGGGAAGTTTGAGTTAGAATAGTTTGGAAGAGTAGAAACACAACTAGAGGCTGTAAAGGAGGACTAGTGAGTAGATGAGTTACCGTGTTCGGCGTGATGCGTTCAATGTCCCCGACAACCTCTGTAGTCTCATTTAGCCACTTGTTAGCAACCACCTTTTTTAAGACACGTAAAAGCTTCAAAATCCACCAGTGGGGTATTTACTGACGTATTTTATGTCATAGAACAAAACATGAAAACCTCTTAAGCTTGTGTTAACCACAGACCTTATTTCAGGCATCTAACCAAAAACCCATTCAAAAAACCCATTGATTTCGAGACGAGGGAACCGGAAGTGCAAACATGCCAACTCACTTCCTGGTTTTAGGACTCATTCCTGCACCACTCTATTATCAGTACTGAAACATTCAACATTCATATGTAGAAAGTCCACTGTAGTTGCCAGGAGCCAGGATGCTGATATAAGATGCCAAGCGTTGAGTAAAATGAATATTTGTCATCACATATTTAACACAATACTCAACATCGTTGTTTTATTGAATCGTGTATTCCTCTCCGATACAAGGCGAGGCCATTGTTCTCCTCTCATGCCTCATCTCCACGTATAAGCTTCTTTCATTATGATCCCCTGTTCATTTGCACACATCCAACTGGTTAATCTCTTTGCACTTGATCAGAGAAAATTTCCCAGAGGGTGTTATTGTCTTTTCCTTTTTTTTTTTCCTTTTCTTTTTTTTCCCCCTCCGATATTGGAAACTCAACCTTATTTACTCGTGTCTCAGAGAATGTTTGTCTGTGTGTGCGTGTATTAGTGTTTGCTTCACTGGGCTTTGGAGTTTTCATCTGTGTTCATTAGTATGATCAGAGTGGAAAGACTGAGTGTGTTGGAAAGGAAAGCGGGAGAAATGTATGTATGTCTGGGGAGGTGTTGATTAGGTTTTTTTTCTCTCCTTCGTAATGGATTTTTTTTTGTATACATTTTGTACATCTTGACTCAAGGTCGTAACCCCCCCGTTGAATGGAAGGTGAGAGTGAGAGGTTCCTCCACATGGAGTGCTACGCTGCTCTTACAGCCTCATAGAGATTCAAGGTCAGAGATATGAAGCACTAGTTGTCTGCTCGGGGTCGTGTAAAAGGTTAATCCTCTTGAAGCACTATACTTGAACTGATAGAAAGAAGTGGACTATTTACTCTCTCCTGCACACATGCACAAACATGTACATGGATACACAGAAAGAGATTATATCGCTAAACAAACAATATGTAGCTCAACCGCTAATTCACGTGTGCAAACATGCATGCTAATTTAAACATACACATGTGTACAGTCAGTGGCGAGAGCATTAGGAATTATTGAGTGAAACGGGTTGTTTTTACTGTAAATGCACACATTTGCAATTCATACATTTGCAATTCCCAGGAAAATATTTGTGAGGCAACATTTTACTTACATTGCGAACAACTCTGCTCTGCTGGGCTCAGTCTCCTCAGTTTATGTTGAATAAATACTGACAACCGATGATTTGAAATGGCATGTATTTGCCATATAGCCTGTGGGAAGTTTGTAACCTCTTAGCATGGAAAATGTAACTCCAGCACATATGACAAAATATTATCACTTTGATGTAATTGTCCTTGTTTGTAAATTACTGATTCCTAAGAAATGCGACAAAACTAAACTAAAATGTAACATTTTAACAAAATCGAATAAAATGTTTTTTAAAAATGTTTTCACAAAATGCTAGAATTTGAAACAAATCTTTTCATTTTAAAGGGATGGTGACACATCATGGTTGTGATAGGTGTCAATATAAAAGGTCCAAATTATCAATTATCTAGAACCTGTGGGACCTCAATGCATTAAACACGAGTGGAAAGTGCAGACGGGGTCCTCGGGGTTGAAGCTGACAATGTGGTTTCCTGATTTAGTTTTTTTTAGAACATATCTGACAGTGCTGACGAAAAGCCAGGACACATTTTCAGCAACCAGATAATAATAGTAAATATGGTTTAAAACTCACTGCATTTGGGTCTTGGTATAGTGGAATGTCCTGAGTAAATGACCCAAAACAACCTTACATGACTTTCATTTATTTGAAGGTTATGTGTCCCTGTACATTTACACTAAGTGTTTCGGTGACGCTCTCGTCCAGAGGAGCTTTCAGTGAAACAGTCAAATGTGCTTCAGTTCCAATATGACCATCATGAGCAATAATAAGGAGCTATAGTGCCCTGAAAAAAAGTCATGTGGGAGAAGTGCTGGAAAAACAAATAAAAACTAATATTAGGTACATTTTCTGAAATAAATGTGCACTGCATTTGTTTTCTGAAAAAATGTGAGTGTGCTTGCTGACAGTGCAACAGTCTTGTTGACTAAGTGGCTTGTGGATGATTAATAAGAGCAATGGAGAGCAGGAGAGTGCTTTTTTTGATGAGAGCAAATCGGAGTCAATAGAGGAGGAACATGTGGGAGACAGAATATGATTTGGACGGGAGAGGAGGGCGACTTATTTTTACATGGACCGGTTTCAACGAATGTCACTTAATGTGTACTTAATAAACCCTCTTATTCTTTTATACACCTTTTGGAATATAAAAAATCCTTTTGGAATATAAAAAGTCCAATGCCTTTTCAGCAAAAAGGACAGTTTGCTGCTCCAATAATATTTCCACTATCTATACATGAATGGACTCCTGTGCTTGGCGTTCTTCACCTTCTACATTAGAGTGATTATGATGATCAGTGTTGCTTGTTTTTTTAAAGAGTTTCTAGTTTCTAGATTTTAAGTTAATAGAGAGAGAGTTAGTAGAGAGACAGGAACGATTGGGTGAGAGAGGAGGGATGACATGCGACATGGTATGCACCCCCAGCTGCCACCAGGATGCCCCTGCTGTTTTGTTTTCCTGAGGATGATAGAAGATAGCGGTGAGGGCCGGGGCGAAAGGATGAGAGA
Source organism: Hoplostethus mediterraneus (assembly GCA_034670385.1). Lineage (NCBI taxonomy): Eukaryota > Metazoa > Chordata > Actinopteri > Trachichthyiformes > Trachichthyidae > Hoplostethus > Hoplostethus mediterraneus. The sequence goes on from JAXDDW010000060.1 coordinate 1,052,315, forward strand.
GAATGGGATGAGGCCTCGCTCTTTTTCGAGTAGGAAACAGGGATCCAAAAAAAATGTGTGAGGAGAGGAAGGGGAATGAGGAGGTAAAACCGATGGAGCGAGGGAATATAGAGCAGAAGGACGTATATGAGTGGAAGGGATGACAGGTGGAGAGATGATGGAGATCTGGAGATGGAGGCTGAGGAGGAGGAGGAGGAGGAGGAGGAGCGACGGAGAGGAGGATCCAGGCTTGACACTCCAAGAAGAGACGGGCTTGAGGATTAACATTCTGTGACTGTCTGCAAGCGCCAGGATAATCTCTGGCCTCCTGCAGAGCACGGTGGGATGCCCACCACGACCATGGGGGCTGAGGCCTACTGCCAGGCCTGTCACAGTGTGTGTGTGTGTGTGTGTGTGTGTGTGCGCTTGCGTGCATGTGTGACACTTAGCCCAGGTGTGGCAGGTGGAGTGAGAGGCTGATCCCGATCACCCCCCCCCCCCCCCCCCTACCCTGCAGCATGCCAGGCAGCTTGACGGATATGCCCTGTGGGTGGCACGGGGATGGGTATGGCATAGGTGCTTGTCTTCAGTTTCATGACGGCCCTTGTTTCCAGAGCCAGCGTATCCCTCCGCCTCCCTCTTCCCTCCGTGCTGCAAAATGGAAAACTTTGCATTTGTTCTGCCCAGCATAACAAGTACGCATGTGCTCCCTGTGTGTGTGTGTGTGTGTGTGTGTGTAATAGGAGTGGCTGTGCAGCTCCTTACAGGGTTTTAATCCACATTGATTTGTGCTTCATGCCATTTCATCGATCGGAGCACACCGCCGCGGGGCGCCGCGCAGCGTGGCGAAGGCATGGCGTGACGTTACCTTCCTATGTCTGCTCGTCTGAGAGAGAGAGAGAGAGAGAGAGAGAGAGAGTCTGAAATCATTTGGGTAGACGCGCAACACAAATACACATTTTCACAGAGGCACACAGGCATTAGTCTGCATGCACACACACACACACACACACACCTCTGAAATGTCATCTTTAGCTGGAGGTTAATGTGAATCTCCATAGAGAGAGAGTTACTGTAATCACTGTATATAATTGGATTTTCCCATCACGGCTTCAAAGCATCAGACCTCTTTTAGTTTGGCAGAGGGTGATGTTTGCAGTTTTGGGTGTGTGTGTGTGTGTGTGTGTGTGTGTGTGTGTGTGTGTGTGTGTGTGTGTGTGTGTGTGTGTGGGTGTGCATGTGGGCGTCCGTGTGGGTGTCCACAACGCGTGTCCTGTGCGTTAGTGAACCTCACGTCTCTGCTGAGTCACTGTACAGACGCCAGGCGAACAAACGGACGCTGATCAAAAACCACATTGTTCAGCAGAAAAAAAAAAGCAGCAGCATCGATGTCAATACTCCTATTTAAACCATTGCAGCTCCGCTCAATACTCGCTTTAATAGGTTGGCTTTGTGTTGCGGTGGAGTCAAATGGGAGGAAGGAGAACAGATGAATTAATCTATATGAGAGTCTCTAACCTCTGATCGAGCAAGTCTTCTTATTTTGTCACTTCATACGCAGCGCTGGCTAATCATCACACGAGGATCTGGCTACATCCTCCATCTCCATAATGGAGCAGGGAGGCAGGCTGGCATCTCAGCTGGGCCCAAATCTCCCTCTCCAAACCCCTTCCACCGCTAAGCCAAGTATTGATCATACTGGCAATGGAGCTGAATACTTTGTGAATCGTCATCAGCTGTTTTGACTTAGGCTTTTTCCTGCTGTCTTGACTTTGTAAATCGCTGGATGTGAACTTCATCCTGTCTCTCTCTCTCTCCAGGCCTCTGGTCCTCAAAGCTGAGTCCACTTTATGCCACGGCCTTCCCGTCCTGCCAATTTGAATCAATAGTGTGACCCGGTCACCCCTATACCTGATCAATGGGTCAGTCCAGACTGCCACAGCCCTTGTCCCCAATGGTCACTTTGCAAAGTCATCACTATCTATGCTAGGAGAGACAAACGTCCCCTATAAGCACTAACAGTATGTCCTGTAGCTCTAACCCTGAATCTGGTTCCTGTACTTCAGTGTACTTCAGTACTGTACAGTCTAATACAGGTGGTGGACCAGTACAGCTTTTTGATACATTTTCGCCAATAGCCAATATTTTGTGCTGATATTCAGTATCTTGAAATTTGACCATTTCATACAAAAAAAAAATGTAAAAAACAAGCATAATAAATAAATAAAGTACTCAGTGCTTACCCCAGAATTTTATTCTTGACCGGGTGGAAAAGCCTCTGAATCAGCGCGTAGAGCATCATGTACTATTCACTGAAACCTTGAAGTGAATAAGTACTGAAATGAATAAATAAAATAAAGCTTCATTGCAGGTTTTACTGTTTTTATGTAGCTGTAGTCAGGGATGAACCTCCATCATACTGGCGGTTATGAGATGATATGGACAGAATACAAGGCCAATGTCATGCTGATATAGTAACCTGACCCTAATGGTCAGTACGTTGGACGATATTGACGCTGTCCTCCTGCCACAGTCATCAAGTTACTTCTCCCCGCGCACCTCAACAATGGACTAAATCAGAAACACCCATGCAGATCAATAGTATGCTCCAGTCGCCTCTGGGCTTAATTAATGCACCCTGACCTCCTGAACCCATTAAAAACAAATTGACCAATAGCAGATCAGCAGAAAGCTTTTGCTTCCCTGTTTCTATCCAGAGAAAGATGACGCGTGCCGTTGCTTCGTACTCGACGGAGGGCAAACGCTGAAAATGTTGCAGGTGGGGAAAAAAACAGAAAACCCCCCCGTGGTATTTCTTATTTCTTACTGTAATACATTTTTCAGTCTCATGTCCTTTTGTATCTTAACACAAGTTTAAGTATTGATTTCACTCACTTTTGATTCTCGAGCCACTCGGGGCCGAATGATGATTTTCTTCCCGAGCCCCCGTCAGCGTCGTGGTGCTGAAGTGCTCGGTGCACTCCGATAGCAGCACTCATTTGTCTGCTGCCACAGGACATTTGCACTGCTGTTTGCCTTTTCACCATATTCCATTCCCCTTTTCCCTCCAAAACAACCCCCCTGCCTCTTAGGGCTCTTTAGGGCTATTTTTTCCTGAAAGTGGCGCAAAGTGGCGTTTTAGTCAGGGAGCACACAGGTGGGAGTTGTTGTTTTTTTGTTTGTCTCGCCCCCGCGCCCACTTGACGTTTTAGCGACTCGCCGTGAACTCGCCTGCGCCTAACAGTGGGACGAGAGAGGAGTATTATAGGGGGGGGGGGGGGGTGTCGGAAACAATCGAAGCATTTTTTTCGTGGCGAGGATCACAGGAATTTGCGCCCGCAGCACCTCTCCAGCTCGAGACGATGTCAGAAAGCGCACGGTGCAAAAGTGCAGACATGTGCTCCGGTAGTTTTTCTTCATAAAAGGCTCCGGGAGGAAAAAAGAGGCGATTTGATTGGTCGCAATTGAAGCCAGCCTACACCTACTGCTAATCTATTCATGCTAACACACGCCGCACGCCTCTGGGCACAAAACACACTGCTCACACTGTGCACACTTTGACTGCACTTTGTGCCGGCGCACCATTGATTCACAAAAAAAAAAAAAATTCTCTCACTGTGTGTGTGTGTGTGTGTGTCACTTGTCAAGAGGCAGACTAGCTGCATCTTGCCCTATCAGAATGAGAATGTGTGTTTTTTTATTTTTTTTTTGCTCTGCGGATTCACCTGAACCTCCCTGCCGGTGTGTTGGTGTTTTTTGCCGTGTGTGTATAAGTACCGCCGTGTTTTCAGTTTTATTTTTTTGGTCTGCGTCTGTGTGGGAACGCATGCCGACGAATTTGAGTCAAAGGGAAGTGATTGAGTTTTTGAAACAGATCTCATTTCCCTCGTTCTTCTCCGCTCTCTCTTTTCATTCTTTTGTTTGTTGGATCGCTTTCTTTTTTCTTTTTTTTTCCCCACGTACCTCGATGCATCTTGAAAGCGTCACACAGCCTTCTGAGGCCAGTTTTTGTTTTTGTTTTTTTTCATTCGCTTTTCCAGTTGATTTTCTCTTTTTATACTTTTTTTGTTTCATACATACTTTCTGTTTATTTATTTATTTTACTCGCTGAAACTTGGAGATGGTTAAATATAGGAGTGTGCCACTGAATGACACTTCTGTAACATCAACACCGAGCTGGAACAGGCCTCGGGGCATACCAGAACACATACATGCACACACACACATGCACGCAGGCACACACACACACACACACACACACACGCACGTTCATGGTGGGTAATTAGACCTAAGTGTGCTTGACTCTGTATGTTAAGGACCCATCCAAAGATTGTCGGTGTGGGATGAGAGGTATGAGAAGTGAGAGATTACTCACCCTTTCCAATACACCCACCCACACACACACACACACACACATACCCGCACTTACTCAACTCGCTTCCTCTCATATTTCACTCTTCCTCTGTGTCACGTGACCAAAAAAGAAAATCCTATTTTTTGCATCCTTAGACCCACACATTGACATTGACATTGACACTGTGAGGTACATGTTATGAGCCCAACTAGCTCTATAGCGGTGTCACATCGCCAAGTTCCTGTCTAATCAGGCCACTTATACACACAACAAACAAACACACATGCGCACACACACACACACACACACACACATATACACACATTGTGGGGGCCATGTGTTGGGATGGTGATAGAGGGTTGGCAGTTGGCAGACAGACAGCAGACGCTGTTCTTCGACATCAAACGTCTCAGAGCAGAATCTCACTTTCATGCCTACTCTCTCGCACGCGCACGCGCACGCACACACACACACACACACACACACAACACACATTTCCTCTGATCTCGCTGCCAAAACTCAAAGACTTACAAGGACTAACCCACACACATGCACGGGCACATACACACCGACGTACACTCGAGCACTAAAAAGTGTTGAATTAAATTCCGTCAGCCGCTGTTGAAACCCGAGACAGCCTAAATATGAGTTTCATGTCTAGCTTGGAAAATGTTTGGAAAGTGCAGCTCTGACTGGTTGAACTGATCCAGCCAATCCGATCGGGCTTCAATAAACTGGCGATGCGCAATGTATTTACTGATCGATACTCATACATACATACATGTAACGGTAAACAAACACACATTAGTACACGCACACAAGCACGCAGTACCGCTCACGCCCATCCGTGCTACGCTTTCTAAATGCAAGTACATTAAATAATGAATTACAGCGAGCACTAGAAAAATTGTTGAGTTGTGTATGGCTATTGAATAATGTAGAGGTCTCTCTCTCTCTCTCTCTCTCTCTCGTTGGTGATGGATGAAAGGTGCCAGGTAAGTGATAGAGAGTGGACTCAGACATCAGACAAGATGGAGAGATAGAGCGTGAGATATGATTGATAAGATGAAAAATGATTCATCGACCGATCTTTACCCAGATGAAAGGTCTGAATTGAGCTGCAGGTGGTGAGGGAGAAGTGAAAATAAAAACCGACGTCTTTTAATCGTCGGGGAAAAGTTTTCCCGGCGGACTCGATACCTGAGGTAGCGAGTGAGGAAGCCGTGAACCTGTTTGCTTGTTTTATACGATGCGTTTCGGGTTATTGGACTTTCCAGCGCTAGGCATCAGATTGGATTTGCCACTTTTGTGTGTGCGTGTGTGTGTGTGTGTAACCACACACAACTATGCACATATACACATTGACTGGCCTCACCTTGACAGTCCATGAATGAGTGAGGAAGCCGTGAACCTGTTTGCTTTTTTTTATACGATGCGTTTCGGGTTATTGGACTTTCCAGCGCTAGGCATCAGATTGGATTTGCCACTTTTGTGTGTGTGTGTGTGTGTGTGTGTGTGTGTGTGTGTGTGAGAGAGAATGTGAGAATGTGTGTGTGTGTGTGTGTGTGTGTGTGTGTGTGTGTGTGTAACCCCGCACAACTATGCACATATACAGACTGGCCTCACCTTGACAGTTGGCTGGATGAAAGAGATGAGATGGGACTATTGATTCAAACAGGAGCTGCACTCTGTGGTGTGTGTGGTGTGTGTGTGTGTGTTGTGTGTGTGTGTGTGTGTGTGTGTGTGTGTGTGTGTGTCGTGGGTGTATTCATTTGTGTATGTATGCACGTGCACGCGTCTGTAACCGGCCCCTCTGGAGAAAGTTGGTTGGCCCCTCTGCCCTTCAAAGTCATTTGGAATTCATCTGTAAGCCTGACCCTGACAGCTGTTTGTTTTTCCCTCTCTCCGGAGAGAGAGACAGAGGGATGGAGAGAGAGAGAGAGGAGGAGGGGGTGTGTGGTTAATGAGAGTGATAGATATAGTAGAAGACAATGGGATGGTAAGGAGAGTCGAGTGAGACGGCTGAGGAGCGTTTCCCCCACCTGCCTCGCTGTGTGCTGTTTGGCTTGTTAAGCATTTAAGACACACAGGGCAGTAAGTGGAGCTCTGAGCTGCTTCCTTAGTATCCCTCATAGACCGCTAGTGTGAACGTGTGCAACTGTATGAATGTGAAGCAGGGTTATTGCTACTGGAAAAAAAAAAAAAAAAAAGTGTGTGTGCTCAGCAAACTATGCCTGAGTAAATATAGGTATATGTGTGTGTACTGTATAAGTCTGTCATCTGGGATCACAGTGCAAACATTTAGAAAGCATTTACAGCAAGGGAGCGATGGAGAGGAAACCCCCAGCGAGATGGAGAGGTGTGTGTGTGTGTGTGTGTAGGTGGGAGGGGAGGAGTAAAATGGACACCGAGGAGGAAGAGATGTTTGGAGATGATGTCTACAAAGAAAAAGAACAACAGACTTCACACGGGAGTCAGAGGTGAAAGGAGAGCGAGGGATGAGGCGGTGCGAGGGAGAGGGAGGCTCGTGATTGGATAAATGGGCATGGAGGAGGGGTGTCAGGGGAGAGGTGCTTTTTTCTATTTTTACGTCTCTCCTTCTGGGAGCCCCTATTCTCTTCACCTATCCATCATGATGACAGAAACCCCCAGACTCACTTGCCCCTGTTTCTTTCAATGTCTCTCTCTCTCTCTCTCTCTCTCTCTCTCTCTCTCTGCGTTTCTCTCTTTTTGTCTCTTTTCTCTTCTTCTGTTCACGGTATTCATTTTTCTTTTGGTATTGTTTTTGTTCATCGTATTTCTTCTTTATTGAGCAGGCCATATACATGAATGAATAGACTGTACAAGCCTTTCAAATAGAAATTCCTTATTGGCGAACAATAACTCTATTCACTCACTCTCATGCTCTCTCTCTCTCTCGCTCTCTCTCACACACACACACATGCACACAAACACTATTCCCCTAGTTCTCTGGAAGGCATTCTTCCTCTCAGAGGTTTTGCGGTCTTCCTTGCTTTGTCACAAGCAATTCATTTGGCCATAGCTTGTGTGTATTGATCTGTGTGGCATAAGCATCGCGATCTATTCAGTTTGGTACAGAAGCAGCATTCACGTCCGGTACTGACCCACCACGGGACACGGGATGCACACATACTCTGGAAATCAATCCTTTCTTAATGCGCTTCCCGATTCCTGGAAAGTACATACATGCCGTTGTGTGTGTTTTCTTTTTCGTGTTCTGTGTCGTCCTTGAAAGTGAAAGGAAATAAAGTGTGTTTTGTAGACGGACGCTCAAATTGCGTTCATCCGGGCTTTCTCGCCAGCTCGGAATTTGAGGATTTGCTTTTGCATCACACACATGCAAACGTTGTGTTTGTTTGTATTGTGCTGTTTGTGTTGCAGCGTGCCGATGTGTGTGTGCGTTTTTTTTTGTTTTTTTGGAGTCTGATTAAATTCCCCACAGACAAATTCATCATCTTTAGCAGGCAGAAAAGAGAAAATTACGAGCCCATCAATCCTTGTGTTTGAACTAGCTTTCACTCTCTCTCTCTCTCTCTGTCTCTTGTTTCTCTACTCCATGTATCCAGACACTACTTCCCCCTGTTGTCTGTAATGTTGTGGGGTCATTTGTCTCCATGTTAGAGCTGTCCTGTCCCCTGCTCGTCCTATCCGGCTCCTCCAAACCTCTCCCGTCCTCATCATCACCCAGATATGTGGGTGTGTGGTGTCTTTGTGTGTTTCTTTTCTCTTTCTGTTCGGGCCATTTACAGTCACCCCCTCCATCTGATTTTCTGATCCATCTTCATAGGCCCCTTTATGTCCAAGTCCACATAGCTGCATTCTAAGGATCTCACACAAATTGTTATGTACAGTATGTGTGCAACACACTGGCACTTCAGCTGAAGGAGCAGTAGATGACAATCATGTTGTATGTGTATAGATCGTGTTAATCTATATTTACAATGCAAACCTATGATAGGAGTCACATCTATGGATATCAATTGCATACCTTCTGTCCCCATTGTATGGGTTTGAGCCACTGCAGCTTGTTAACTTCTGCAATATCTATTTATCTATCTATCTATCTATCTATCTATCTATCTCTCTATCTCTCTATCCATCTGTCTATCTATCCGTCTATCTATCTATCTCTCTATCTCTCTATCTATCTCTCTATCTCTCTATCCATCCATCCATCTATCCATCTACCCATCTATCCATCTATCTATCTATCTATCTATCTATCACACTGAGTCTCATGATTTTACTCTCCACCTCAAGGAAATCAGAGGGTTGCTGTTAGCTGCAGGCTATTGGAAATGTCATGTTCAAGACATTTTTTGTAATAATAATAAAAATACGCTTGAATGAAATTACACCATCTTCCAAAATGTGCAATTTCTAGCTGGTCGGTACGTGGTGTAAAGTGTTGCAGGAATTTCTAAAATGTCAAGTGAATCTGAAATACCTTAAAAATAGAAAAGTGAGGGAATACACAAGACACAAAGCTTCCTTCAACCGATTCTACAGGTGTCACAGGTTGTGGTGTCATCTGATCATTTTGGTGTCAAAAATGTACCAGCAAAAAAGCAAAAAAGTATTTTGCTGTGTGTTTTCTTAGTTAAAGCAGCCATATTTTCCTCTTGTGTAAAAACTATGGCTGCAACCAATGTGTTTGTTTCAAGAAACAAAAATTAATTAATTTCAAAGATTTTTTTTTTTCTCTGAGGAAGCATTGATTGATTTTGTGTAAATGTAAAAAACATATTTATAATGAAATATATTTCAACATGTTTACTATACGGTCTAAAGCCCACAGTCTAATTAGGCCTGGTAACTGAATTTAACCTACAGCAGTGGTCAGTTAATCAATAAACCTGTCAATCAATCAATTAGTTTTTTAAAGTGCATTTTATCCAAATGTTGCGGTGACCTAATCTCCACAATGTGCTTTGTCAGAAAGGACATTTGAGTTATCTGGGGGCTGTAAAGGTCAAGACATACGGTTCCCTGCTGGAGAGAAACCAGGTCTGAGAAAAAAACTTTCTCTTCTCTATTTCTATTCTCACCAAATCCCTTCTGTTGGCATCTCATGAAACACAAACCATCTGTGTGTGTCTACAGCGTTCACTCAAGTCAAACACCCAAATGAGCACGGAGATGAATGTCATTTGATATGTGTGTGTGTGTGTGTGTGTGTGTAGCGCACGGCTTGAGTTTGAATTCATGAGCTCCACCGAAATTAGAGAACCCCCCCGCCCCGTCCTGACTTCAATCCCCTCCTTTGCTTTTTAAATAAGGGTTTACAAACACCCTCCACTGCTCCTTCCATCCACCAATCCATCCATCCATTCAACGTAGCAAGAATTCTGTTATTGAAGAGATATCATGCCTGTGATCAGCTGCTTGCACCATGGAGTCGTACCAAGACGCCGATATCCTCCACATACAGAGATAATTCCATTTTGATCGTATGCTGTTTTTTGTTTTTGCTACAATGCCAATATTCATCTTTGCCACGCCGAGCCGAGGATTTCTCTCTCTCGTTGTGTCCCATCAGCTACGGTGCATGTGCGGCGAGATTTGTTTTCCATTGTAGTTAAATTCAACCATGTTGAAAAGCCCCCCACAGTCACTTTTAGGTAGGAAAACATCTGCTAAATGATCACAATCTCGCTCTTGGAACCGTGGCTGAACCAGGCTATACCTGGTGTGTGTTTGTGTGTTTTGAATCTGTGTGTGTGTGTGTGTGTGTGTGTGTGTGCGCGTGTATGTGAGACAATGCAGAAAACTCTGGCTACCCCCTCTGTGCCTCCCAATGTCCTCTCTCTGAAGAGCTATGACCATTAAGCAGCTGTTCGCTTCTGAAAACCGCGGCAAAAAATGACAGAGCCGCGAGAATGCAAATGAGTCTCGGTGTGCGCCAAAACCTCTCTCCAGAGGGACACACTGTTAGGTCACATGCACACACACACACACACACACACACACACACACACAGAAGCATGTACGTGCAGCCACTCACACTCACATACTTGTGGCGAGGTTAGACTCCCTATTCTGTACTGCAAGGATTCTCCTGCGTATCAAATAATCTGGCTGTAACTACATTTCTGTTGGAACGGGGGGGGAGGCAGCGGAGGGGGGAGGGGCCCCATAAATCTGATGAAATGCACACCAGGTATGCTAGTAACTACCTGACATCACTTCCTTTCCCCCCCCCCATTTCTGCAGCAGTTTGGTACGGTGCAGTAATCGTTGGGTACAGTCGTGCTACGGTGTTCTTCTCGAAGGCCTCATCAAAATTTCGTCCAGAAAAACAGGCTCCCTTCTGCGCCGCTGTCCGTGGTCCTGAAACAAGAACTGATACGGGGAAGTGTGATGCATTTGCATGGAGAAGAGAGATATGTGCGCATGCCCCGTCGCTCTCCGTGGTGCTGAACGAGTGGGATTGAATGAAAAGAGGCTAATGAGAGCGGACAGTGAAACAGAAAGGGCTGGTAGATTGGCGTACAGTCATCCAACGGTTTCCCCCTGAGGAGCATCAACCTCTGGATCCTGAGAATATGAAATGTACGACGCTTTTGATGCTTTTTTTTTTTTTTTTTTTTTCATCTATTAAAAAGAGTATATGGGGTTTGCTCTTTGCCCCGTGCATCAAAGAATCTTACACGTGCACGTGATTTTTGCGTGCGCTCTTTGCGTGCATGTTCCTCGTGGCCCACCCCTAATACAAGCTTAACCTTATTAATCACATTAGCGTGTTGAGGGTGTCTCTGGTGACACACACGCACACACACACACACATGGACACACACACGCTCAGACATGCGCACACACGCAGAGACATGTCAATCTGTCATTAGTTAATTGCTCATTAGCACAAGGTGATTAATTACTCTGGCAGGGGTGTGGTGGGGGGGAGGGGGGAGGAATGGGGGGATGAAAAGAGGAAGAGAGAGGGACTATGGAGACGAGCGAGTCGAGGGAAAAGAGAGAGAATTGGTGATGGGAGGTGGGGAAGAGATTGTAGCCACCATGTCCCTCTTTCTCTTCTCGTAGAATCGTTCCACCGCTATTGATTCTGATGCTAGCGCCGTGTGTGTGTGTGTGTGTGTGTGTGTGTGTGTGCACGTAGGCGTGTGTGTGTGTGTGCACAACAGCTTCTCCTGGAGGTGTTTTGCTGGGCTGTGGTTTTTCCCCGTGTCTCGCGGGGATCAGCTGTAAAGGTTAACTAGTCTTTTCTTAAGCTTTCAGCCTCATGACAAATGACCATGTTCAACCCATGGGGGGGGGGGCACCTTATAGTACAACCTTCTCCCTCCATCTATTCCCCCACCTCCCTTTTTCCTCCTTCTCCTCGCACCCCCCCTTTCCCTTCACCCACTCTCCCTTGGTGTTTCCATTCAGGAGGCAGGTAGACACAGGGAGAAACAGGAGGAGGTGGAGGTGGAGGAGGAGAAAAAGTGTCACTGAGGGAGGAAAGGAATAGTGAGGAGGAGAGAATGTTTACACACAGAAAAGCATAAGAGAATACAGGAAGTAGCACGCTTGCCAATTTTCTATTTCAAGTTCAAGAAGTTTATTTGTCACACACACGGTGTGCAGTGAAATGTAAAAAGTGGCAATGCTCAACAGAAATGTGCAAAGGACAAAATAACAGGTTCACACTATTTACAATAAAGAAACCAACACAATATTTACAATATGACATAAGTGTATGTACCTATGAGCAAGACTTCGATATGGGGATAATGATAACCTATATAAAACCTATATCTCTCTATATATAGAGCGAGAGACAGACAGGTTTTACATCACCTCATGCAATTACGCTATCCCCGTTTCACCTCTGTCTGTTTGACCTTTTCATACGCTCCCTTGTTCTCTCTCTCTCTCTCTTCCTTCCCACATCCTGATTTCTCTTCCCTCTCTTCCTTCCATGCTGGAGGACTGTAGGTAGACCCTCCAGTACACTCTCTCGTGAGTGGGCGCTCCCATGTAGCCCGTATATAGACATACTATATATATGGTTATACAGATACGCCAGGGATAATGATCCTGAATGGCATTGATGAATAACCTGTACGGGGATATGTATCACTTTGTGTTCACATGTGTATCTGTCTGTGTGTGTGTGTGTGTGTGTGTTTATGTGCAGGTGGGGGGGGGGCTCACATGAGTGTGTACGTGTGCATGATGGAGTATTACAAGGTGTTGTCAAGAAAGCAATTTGTTTCTGTCTCAGATGGTTTTTTTATCATGACAAATCGACGTGAACCTCATCTAGAAATCCAGCGTCTCCTCCTGCCTAGGCCACACTCAACTTTAATATGATGGAGTCATCCCTGCAGACCCCCCCCCCCCCCCCTTTCCACTGTAAATGGAGCCTCCAACACCTGTGTACGCGAGTGTGTACTTTGAGTGTGCGCACCTATACGTACGGGTGTGGGTACGTGCTCATACATACAAACGGTATATATATATATATATGCGCGCGGCCCGGCGTGACATCGCGTACGTGTTGTTGAGGGTGATGGATGGGCGTCCGAGATCGTCACATGAAGAGGTAGAAAATGGGTCTGACAGCCGTCCTCTGGAGCGGTGGCTCGGGGGGTCAGCGTTTACCGCCACAGCCCTCAGCGGCACACCTGCTCTCCGCGCTGGCCCAGCTGGCCCGCTGAGCAGCAGCAATCAGCACATCTGCGTGAATATGTGTAAGTGATATATGTATATATATGTGTTACGGTAAATGTGGGAAATTGGTAAGTGTTGACATTTCCCTTTTTTTGTTTTTTTAGATGTGCACGTTTACCAGCGATGACATTTCCCAAGGTGACTCGGTCAACGTGGGTGGAAAACCTAAGCCACGGTCGCGCGAGACTCATTCATTTCTGTCCCACGCTTTGTTGTGAGTGAGTGTGAGTGACCACGTGGCCAGAATACCTCTTCAGATACTACCTCTTCTGTAGTAAACTGAGGTCTGACGGGCTGGGCCATTCATTCACGTAATGCTACGACAACAGAAACTTGGCAACAGCGGGCCGGTCTTTCTCCACACTGGTGTCATTGCCTGTGTTGACAGTCTATGTATTCAATGTAGATGTAGTTTGGCCCATAAATTGATTTTATATATCGCCCAGTAGTGGATGCAGTAGCCTACACAACCCATTTCCATCCATGTGTAAAATATGTTGATATCATAACATATCATTTCACTTGTAAAGATTCATCATAACTCAGGGACGCCACTTGTTACTAAGGCTCTACTACAACAAATACCTTTCAGTCGATATCAATGGCATAACGCACAATCAACATGTTGCAGTAGTCGGTGGGACATTCATGGACTGTGAGAGAGCCTCGCTACTGTGGCTAGCCTTTTCCACACACATTAACCCAGGGGTGTCAAACCGTGTGCCACGGAGGGCCGAGAGTATGCAGGTTTTCATGCAGGTATACACCTTCACCCAGAGAGGAGGGACTAATCAGGGAAATCACCTGGTGTATTCTTGCGTTGGAACGAAAACCTGCATACTCTCGGCCCTCCGTGGCACACAGTTGACACCCCTGCATTAACCGGTATTAAACGTGTACATTTGAGTTGGGAAATTTACCGGTAAATGTATACGTTTATCATGGAGTACCAAGTTCCCACACTTACTGTAACATCTATATTCCAAGTGCATCGCTCTATATGTATATCGGTGATTCTACCGAAGTGGTTCAAATTGCAGTCTCCACCAAATTTAAGTGCTTGAGAAAATTACGTTAAGTTTTCAGTGTTTTTTTTAACATATAATTAGGTCACAGGCTTTATATGAGATAATGCTAAATGAAATATTAAACACTTTAAATTCCTCTTCAGATTGGAAGGTGGCCATCTCCACCTCAAAGCCTTTAAATGATTTTGATCAAAACAATATCAAAACATGTTTTCACATTTTTCAAGGTAACATCTTGATATATTGTAAATGAAAACTTAAGCTAAAAAATGTTTTCATATTTTCAATTTTCATGTCACTACCGTAACACTCACTCACTGCACAATTAGCCTAATTTCAGCCACAGCTACAGTTGCACACAAGAAAACCAGACTGCATCACTGTCCATCATAGCACCCGTGCACCCATGTCACACCAGCTGCTTTGTTCACCTTCATGTTTTGTAGAGTGAAATATGAAATCAAACTGACTGTGAAATACACCACCTGAAATCATGTTTTGCTACCTATCTTACAACAAGAATTACCTCCTCTTTTGTAACGGGGAGTGCTAACAAAACACGTGAACTCACAATGGTGATTCTAGCAATCTGAAGGTAAAATCGGTCTCAATATGATGCCAGGGGCCCAATGGAGCTAAGCAGTATGAGTTTCTAGTCCCACAGACGTTCCAGCATTGGAGAAAATGTCGATAAACGTCCACGTCCAATCATTTTTGGCGAATAATCTTTCCAGAGCTCGGCGTTTCTCGCTTGCCTGTGGCTTGTGAGTGGTCTTTACCTTACCCGTGTGGTCTCTTTGTGTAGAATATGATCTTTGTTAGAGAATGAGACCAGCCACATGATTCTCCTATCAGTATTTGCCAAACAGTCCCTCGGCACATCCAAGCAGCCCCAACCGATGCTGACGACGAATAACCGCGGTCTATGTAGCTTTGATCCGGTACACAGCCGGCTAAAGGGAGTTCATTGACGACATCGAAGACTTTCTTTGTAACCGATGAAATCACGATTCCAACGACGTATAGTTTGTTACGGTTCTGTGGAAGGGCTGGCTTTGCAGCTCTGGCCTAACGGAAGTACGACGACTTTAGCTGTTAGCTCGGAAGCTGCGTTATGCTAGCAGGCACGGGACAGCTGCGCTCCGGGCCGCAAGGCAAAACGGGAACTTTGGTTTCACTTCTGCTTTACTTTTTAATTTCATTTATGCCGAAAGCCAACAGAAGACTTTGTTTACTGTGGATGAGGCACAGGAGGAAGTCTGTTGTAGGATAGTAGACAGGATGTGTGTGTGGTTGGCCTTGATGCTGTGAGTATCTAAACACATCCTGACGAGAAAGGTTGTCTGTCTCATTCAGTATGATTGGATAGTGGATTGTGGATAACAAATCAAGCTTGTGAAATAAAGCAGATTTGTATGTATATATATTATATTTTGTTCCTTTTATATTTGGCAGTAAAAAGGTGCTTTGGCAGACAAAGGTGTGAAGTGGTATCGGGACGGGGAGTGCAGACTGGTCTACACTTGTACACAGCAATGACAATTTGTTTTTTTGTAAATAGTTTTGGAACTGTGAAATTGTTTTCCCCCACTTTCTAGTTTCATACCGCAGAATAGAGAGTATTTATTTTTGCTCTTGTGCAGTTTTTGCTTTTTTCATGACTCTTTCAAGCCTTCTGCATTGTGCTTTGTATTGATTCCTTTTACTAAAATGACACAACCATGTAGTTATTTGGTTCGACTGTTGGGTGGTTAGTCAAAGTTGTTTGCTATTTCAAATGGAATCAGGACAGAAGGACGGCAGACCATAAGAATCATCCTAGTCTAACAAGTACATGAAATTATTAACTATTGTTTTTTTAAAAACTGAATAAGCTACGTAGTCAATTACAAATCTACTATTATGTGTAAATAGTAATATGAAACTGAAATGATCCATTTTGTGTATTCCACAAAGAAACAAAACATGGTAGTTTTGATATATCTCTATAATCTCTCTCTATAAATACAATTTGAAATTAGATAAAATGTAATTTACAAATAATCTACAGTGGTAAAACTCATTGTAAAAAATCAGAGGATTTATACTCATTTAATCTCAGTTTTTCCTTTTGTTTTTTCGAAAGGAGAGAAATTCTGGAATATTCTGAATATATGTAATCGTGTGACCTTCAGTAGATTTGTGTATCTCAGATTTTGACTAACACATATATGCTTTAGATATGGGGTGAACAGAATACAGGTTTAACGGTTTTTACACTGTTTCTGTCGAATCATAATATGTTATTATCGCGCACACATACTCCCACAGATACATACTGCATATCTCTACTACATGTCTCTTGTGTCTCTTATTATAAATGACTTGTAATCTATATATGTAATCATTTATATTATCACTCACACATAATAGACGAGACAGAGAGTGAGAGACAGAGATAATGTAATGATCCATAATAATCCTTATTCATTTTCTTCGATCTGCCAATCCTGGAGGCAAATTGGCCAAAATGTTCCCACCTCAAGATCAGACATGAGGTGTATGAATGAATAAAGAGGTAAAAAAAAGAGATGCAGACACTCTAGACAATCTTACTAACATCTAGCTCAACGCTTCATCCCCTGAGTGATATAGACTCAACGTCTAAATGCATACGGTCAGATGATAAATGACTTGAGTGAACGTTGATCAATGTATTCAGCCGTATAAGATCATATAAATATTAATATGTGGATCGATACATCGGCCAGATGGCGGGAGAGAGATGACCTCACCCTCTGGCTGATATCTGATAGGATGTCTGCCCTCTGCTGGACGCCGCGAGGACATCCACTCACCTGGTAACCTGGGCCGGAGGAGCACAGATCTATCGCTGTTACAAATATCTCCTTCCATAACCCCGCGTCTTCTGTCTGTGTGTACAAAAGACGTTATCGCTTATCTGAAATCGAAAAGGATTTTCTCTCTCAGTTCTATTGTAAGCGAGTCTATTGTATCTATGGTGGGGAAGAAAAAAAAAATATTGATGGGCTACAGGGCTGGTGAGCAGTGGTCCTTTGTCAGATGAACTGATGGTGAGAGCTTTGTTATAGTGGGCTGATCCTGCCGGGGGATCTGTGGCTGCTGCTCTGCTGTATTGTTTGACATTGTTCTCTTTCTATATGAGGACATGATGTGGATGTGAATGTGCCCATGTGAGATCTGACATATTACTGGCTTCATCGCCGCAGTGTCCTCTGCCTTCCCTCCCCTCCCCCCCTCCCTCCCTCCCTCCCTCCCCCCTCTGTCTCTGTCTCATTGCCTTGTCTTTTTTTTTCCCTTTCACCCTCAACCCCATCCTTTCTCTCCTTTCCACCTTTCTTCGTCTCTTTCTCTCTTTTTTTTTTCCCCGCTACCCCACTCCCTCGTGTCTCCCCCCGTATCTCTTTATCCTCTCTCTCTCTCTCTCTCTCTCTCTCTCTCTCTCTCTCTCTCTCTCTCTCTCTCTCTCTCCCCCCCCTTCGCCTTTGATGTGCACGCTTTGTCACATTCCAATGATTTTGCCACTCTTTCGCTCTCTAGCGCTCGTGGGCTCCATTGCTCGCGCCCTCCCTCTTGTGCTCCCTCCGTTCGCTTTACCCCTCCTCCT
>JAXDDW010000060.1:1077500-1080000 GCA_034670385.1 Hoplostethus mediterraneus
CTAGAGTAACCCCTCTGTTCCCATTCAGTGTCAGGAACGTTCCTCTCCATCACATGTGGCCTTTCAGTCACAGCTTCAGAGTTAAAGCCTTACTTTCTGTGGAGAGTTAGTACTCTTATTTTTGAGCTACTTTGATGAATACGCACAAGACTCTTGCAGAAGTGATGCGTTGGCTATCCATCAATTTTGCGACGTCGACGACACATTTGACTAAAATGTTTTCCGCTTTTCCCTCAATTAGCTCAAAGTAATGTGTGTACCTCCACGAGGACATGATTGAATGGAGCGACACCATGGCGGCCATCTTTCTGCTTAACGTTGCAGCATTCAGTTAACACACACACACACACATTCATATATATGTATATGACTGAGTTACCATAACACTGTTCCTATATGCTAATACTAATACTAATACTCAAAAACTAATATTATTGATACTAATCTAAATTTTTAGATCTTTGAGAAATGTTCATATGAAATTGAAATATCTGAATATTCTCAAATTGTTTCACCATTTATTTCATTCAAATATGAACACATGTATGCTCCTAATACACAGTGTAATTTTGGTCTTTTAACAACTAATACTAGATATTGACTGAATTAATAATGTCCTCTATGCATGCCTTTTGCTAGTGCTAGGGCTTTAACTTTGAAAATCCGTTGAAAAATATTGTAAATTGTTTTTAAATACAATTTTAAATTAAAGTAAATGATGTAATCTTGTTTGAAAAATATAATTTGACTAAAAATATGTATTGTTTTTTGTTTAAATACTCTCTCTCTCTTACTCACTCACTCACTCACTCACTCACTCACTCACACACACACACACACACACACACACACACACAGGCTTAACACACAACGCCTAAACAACATACTAAACAAAAGGTGTGTTGTGAGGAGGCAGAGCTGCGGTGTGACCTTGCCTTAGGGACAATGACAAAGTGAAACTCCGCGTGCGTGCACGTGCGCGCGTGCACGTGCGGGTGTGTTACTAATGGCCAGTGGTTAGGGGGGAGATCAGGGTAGATGGGCCATGCAGGGGAGCAGAGGGGGCAGTGAAATGATCCCATCGATCATTCTTGATCACCTAAACAATGTCACGCAGCACATCCATCTCTCTCTCTCTCACTCTGTGTGTGTGTGTGTGTGTGTGTGTGTGTGAGTGTGCACATGTGTGAAATTGGGCTGATGCTGCAGCAATGGTATTGGCCAAATGCCAGCTGTTGCACACTTCCATTAGCATTGCGAAGGATGGCTGGAGAGTGCTATTGATTGGCTATGGCCTCTATTCATAGGATGCTCACCGAGGAGCACGCACACGCTCCATACTTCATCATGCCCACAACACATATAGATGTCATAGGTGTTCACATTCTTTTTGCAATGGTCCATGGGAGAAAATTGGAAACAAAAACATGAGGATTTTATAAGAAAAGGTCTTAAGATGACTCATCACCTTTCACATCGGCAACAAAAACTACCCGTCTTTCCAAATGGTGGCTCTCTCATTTTGATGATTACACGCCCACGTCGGACTCAGATGTGTTTTGACTTTGTCGAGGACTGGATTGTGTGCGCGCGTGTGTGTGTGTGTGTGTGTGTGTGTGTGTGCGTGCGTGCGCTGTGTTGACAGGGCCTTGAGTACACTGAGCTTGTCAATGGCTGAGCTTTGGATTTGAAACAGATCAATGCGGAGAGACTGGACCCCGGAGTCACTACTTAATGAGAACCGCCGCTTGGAGAGCTGCACTCCCTGCTTCCATCCCTTTCTCTGTCTCACACACACACACACACACACACACACACACACACACACACACACACACACACACAACACACACCGCTCAATCTCCTTTTGTTTCTCCCTCCATCTTTTCCTGGTGATATTCTTAGACAGCCCGATGCAGGCTGTTGGCAGGCTATGCACTGAGGCTAGATTCCTGTGCTTGTTCCCTGTGTGTGTCACAGCGGGAAGATGGTGTTTCTATATAGGCCCCCGGTTTGTGTTTCCCCCCCCCCCCCCCACCCCCCAACACCGTCACGAACAAAACCCCGAGATGCCGCGATAGGAAAAAAAAAACGAGTCATTTGATAACACACAGGTGCTACCGCTCTCCGTAGCAACACGTACTGTACATGCGAGCGCGTGTGTTCGAAGGTCGTGTTCGTTATCGTTCTGTACTTCTGCAGCGGCGCCACCCGCCTATTGGTTTGATATCGCGTGTGTGTGTGTGTGTGTGTGTGTGTGTGTGTGTGTGTGTGCATGTGAACACGTTTAGGGGATTAAGGATGTAATGCAGGATTATCCGGCAGGTAGACTTCCCACTTCTACTGCTGAGGAGATGGGGAGAGAGAGAGAGAGAGAGAGAGAGGAGATGGGATGGGAAGAGATGGACGGATGAAAGAAGGGAGGAGGGAAAGTAAAAGAAATGCATCGAGTGAAGGGGGGAGGAGGGGGGGAGGAGAGGGGAGGAAATAAAGCCTGCAA
>JAXDDW010000060.1:1082500-1097500 GCA_034670385.1 Hoplostethus mediterraneus
TAATGCATATAATGTTGTATTATATGTTAAAGTCTGAGTCCAATAACTAATATGTTTTTGTTTTACTCCATTAATATTTCTTATTCAACAATACAATATTTAGAACGGATACTAATTATCTTTTTATTTTTAGATCTTTGAGAAATTAAATTGAAATATAACTTGTTTGCACCATTTGTTAAAATATCATTCAAATATGAACACATGTATGCTGCTAATACACTGTTAATGACTGTAATGTAATAATTCATAAAGATCACAATAATTCATACACACACTTTCATCCAAAGCGACTCACAATAAGTCAATAAATTCTGTCTTCTCTACCTCATTTCTTTCCTATCCTCCACTTGATTTTGTCTCCATCCTCTCCTCCATCCTCTCCTCCATCCTCTCGTTCTCTCCTTCAGTTCTAGAGTCTCTCTCTCTCTTTTTTTTTTTTTTTTTTTTCCATCTCCACTTAGCTTTTAGTGCTCTTCTCTGCTCCACTCCAGGGGAATCCACCTCTTTCCAGACACAGCCTTATTTTAGCAACACAAGCTGGTCCTTGGAGAGCACCGTCGGACCTCATGCACAACGCCGTCTGCCCCTCTGTGTGTGTGTGTGTGTGTGTGTGTGTACGTGCGCGCTCATTTACGATGTTTTTTCTCGAGTCTGACGGGACATGCGTTGTCATCAAGAAAAAACATTCCCACAAGGTGTTTCTAGTTTCCACACATTCTCCTTCTGCTTTCTAACTTAAAACTCAATTCTGTGAAAGCCCTTTTTCCTCCGCGGTGTGTTTTTTAAATCGTAAATTGCTGTTTCTGCAGATTCAAGGTGATTGCTCGTGCTGAGGTGACAGGAATGTAGTGTTTGTCCTTCTTTCCTTTCTTTCCTTTGGTTGTGGAGTGAATTATTAAGCAGGTAAGGAATCTACGTTAGATCTCTCTCACATGAAAGAGGTGCAGGAGAACGAGAGACGTCTGAAGCATGAAAAAACATGTATTTTGGTTTTCTCTGTTCTGGCACCGGCGAGGGATTTTGTGATGCTGTTGCACGTGCGTGCGTGTGTGTGTGTGTGTGCGCGCGCTTGGACTCCACCTAGTATGTTCCCTCGCCCCCCCCCCCCCCCCCCCCCCCCCCCCCCCTCTCTCTCTCCATTTTGTCTCCTCAGACCACCGGGTAGCTTTCAGCTAGCGGCGCAACGGTTGCAACGGAAATGAGCAGCAAAGGCAGAATACCTTCAGAAGCATCACCGCGGGCCAAATGCCTTATTATGTCAGATTTACAAATTCCCCCACTCCCGAGTAGCAGGGAAAAAGTGACCTACATAACTACAGACCAGAAAAAACACCAGTGGCCCAATTCTCCTCTCCTCCACTCCACACCACTCCCTCGCTCTATCTCTCTCTATCTCTCTCTCTCTCTCTCCGCCTCTCGCTTTCTCTCTCATTTCGTCTCCCCTCGTTTATCTCTCTCCTTTCCCCGACAGCATCCTGGTGAGTTATCATCCCTCTTTCAGATGAGAGGAGTGGCACGCCTGTGTGTCTCTGTGTGTGTGTGTTCAGTGTGTCTCTGTGTGTGTGTGTGTGTGTGTGTGTGTGTGTGTGTGTGTTACATGGTCCGCGTTGCTGAAGTGGTACGGTCGGCAGAGGGGGGGGTGGTTAGGTGATCCCACCAACCTGCTACTAGGTAAACACCATCTGTTCACGCAGATCCCCCCGCCTCCGACACCACGTCTAGAATAGAGCGATCCAGTCACACCTCTACCATGCCAGATTCACACCAGTGTGTGTGTGTGTGTGTGTGTGTGTGCGTGGTGGATAATGGCAGAATTGTTGGCTCTTGCTCCACATTCTCAGGTTCTGCTCTTTTAGATGATAGGAAGAAGAAAAAAAACACACAGGGAGCATATGTGGAGAGTGTATTTGTCTTCGTGCCTCTCTCTGTTTCATATCCCCCCATCCCATTCTCTATTTCTCTCTCTCTCTCTCTCTCTCTCTCTCTCTCTCTCTCTCTCTCTCTCTCTCTCTCTCTCTCTCCATCTCTCTCCCTGCGGTAGAATTGAGCCAAATCAATCAATTCAGGTTTCTTGGGCAGACCAGTGGTGTGGCAAGAAATTGACCTTTCTTTTCAGTGTGTGTGCGTGCGTGTGCATGTGCATGTGTGTGCGTGTGCGTGCGTGCGTGTGTGTGCGTGCATGTGTGTGTGTGCATGTGCAAGCAGAAGGGAGCAGTTAGAGCTAAGACACTATCTGCCTCAGAGCTGATGGTGCCATCCACTGTGACGGTGCCCCCAGCAAACCATTATGGATGGCACGCACACACACACGCACACACACACACACACACACACACACACACACACACAAATACACAAACGCACCGTTAGCTATAGCGGATATGACAAGTACACGGGCTGTGGACGCCGCGTTAGCGAGGCTGCGTGTGTCTTTTTATAGCGGTTATGCTAAGCAGCGTGCCATTGCAGTGCTTTTCCATTTGAGCCCGGCTGGGTATTGACTATATTGAGTGAGTGAGTTAGCCTGGGTTAAGTGGCTGTGCTTAAGGGCACAACAGCACTGCTGAGATCACTGGCTGTTACCATACAGCTTTGGGAAAAAAAAAAAAGAACAAGGGCTCGTGAAAAAGACGCACAGAGTTAAAGAGTGAAAATGGACCGCTGAGGGAGGTGGGGAGGAAGAGAGACGTTTGATTTTCTGTTATCGCTGTTTTTTTTGTTTGATTTTCATTTGTATCTCGCTCCTTTTTTCCCCCCAACACTCTCTCATTTATAGATAGTTTATCCACACACACACACACACACACACACACTCGCTGTGCCAGATGTGGGTTGACACTTCCCATCTATCCAGAAATCCAGAAGGCGGGGGTTTAATAGAGATCCATAATGATTACCAAGAGACCAAGGAAGAATATATTGTGCCTGCTTAAAAAAAAAACTTAAAAAAAAACCACTGGAATGATGCCCATGAACGGACAGAGTGAGAGGAGGGTGGTAAAGAGAGGAATAGGAGTTGGGTGGGAGGAAGAGGTGGGGAGGTATCGACAGGAGGGTTTTAAATGCTGTATGGATCCGTGGTGTGTTTGCTGCAGGCGAGGTCGCATAAACATCTAAAATCTCAAGGTGCCAAAACTGTTCGGCCGTAACCCCAGGGCTCTGCGTTACCGTAAACGCCAATGTGCAGCTGCTTGTTTGCACCTGTGAGTTCTTCTTCACTCAGATTATCCACTAGTTTGTTGCTCCTTTATATACACTATATGGCCAAAAGTCAGTGGACCCCCCTACTAGTTATTGAGTTCAGGAGTTCCTCAGGGTTTGGGCTTGGCCCCTTAGTTCCAGTGAAGGTAATCTTAATGCTACAGGATACCAAGACATTTTAGCCAATTGGGCACTTCCAACTTTGTCCAACAGTTTGGGGAAGCATGACTGAGCCCCTGTGCACAAAGCCAGGTCCATAAAGACCTGGTTAGACCAGGTTGGTGTGGAGGAACTGGACTGGCCTGCACAGAGCCCTGACCTCAACCCCACTGAACCTTTGGGAGGAAGTAGAACGCCGATTGCGAGCCAGACCTTCTCGTCCAACATCACTGCCTGACCTCACTAATGCTCTTTTGGCTGAATGGTCACTAATCCCCACAGACACTCCAACAGCTTGTGGAAATGCCTTCCAGAAGAGTGGCGGCTGGTCCAACTCCATCTTAATACCCATGGTTTTAGAATGGGATGTCCTCACACCTCATATAGGTGTGATGCTCAGGTGTCCACTGACTTCTGGCCACATAGTGTACCACGATAATAATTCATTGCGATTCCTCCACTCCGGGACCAACTCTCTTCTCTGCTCTCCAGAGATTTGTTCCCCCTGTAAAGGGTTTCTTGGCCGACTCGGGAGGCTTCCACTCCTCCGCTGTTGTCTGTCTGTCCTCATCCCCTCGTTCCGCGCTAAAACAACTCATAATTATTGTCTTAGCATCTTTCATGTATAATTTATCAGCCACTTAAAAGCGAAGGTGCATGCAATTAACTCTACAGGGAAGCTCCGTCTTGCCAGAACTCCCTTTTGTCTCTCCCTTTTACGCTGTTTCAGTCTAGTCCTACCGACTGTATGTTTTACTCTCCTTCCATTACTCCGTCCCACTGAGCTGTTGTGCATCCCATTTACTTTCTCTCTCTCTCTCTCTCTCAGTTGTCAAGTCCCTTCACCTTTCTCCCTCTCTCTCTCTCTCTCTCTCTCTCACTCTCGCTCTCCCAAATCTAAATATTTCTTGTAAATGGGATGAATCATGCAGAGCTCGGTTGTCCTTGTTCTCACTCTTTCTGCGTAGCCATTTGGTTTTCATCCCTCAGTCTTTCACGCCCTCCCTCCCTCCCTCCCTCCCTCCCAGAGAGAAAGGAGAGGAGAGGCGCGGAGTAATTGGATTCCCCCTAATAGCGAGGGTAATGTTGACAGTACATAAATCCTGCCACCGAAATAGCGCCTCGTTTATCTTCTGATTTTGCCTCATTGTTTTTTGTTGCCTGTTTTTTTCCCCCCACTCTTCCTCATCTTCCTCTCTCTCTCTCTCTCTCTCCCTCCATCCCTCCTTCCTTACCATCCTCTCCTCCATCTCCCCCAGGGTCTCATCAGGTAGCCTTGATTGTCTAGATGGGGCCCCGTATGGGACAATGCGCCGCCACATAAATTGGACGACACGGTTAGGTTGCCGCCGAGCGGATATTGGAAGGAACAAGGGAGAGGAGGAACGTAAAATTAGAGACTCAGATGAAAGGGAACGTGCACATTGCATCGTTTATATGGCGCAACATAAGGCTTACAGGAAACGATGAAGAATGCACTCTTCTCTCGGTACAATCTGTTCATTCGCTCACCCCGCATGTTTTTGCTTCTATGCCTTCATCAGGTTGCTAAGATGATGATCGTTCAACAGGCCCTAAATTACATCTAGCATCAAAGCTGCAGGTACCTGTAATCATATCTGTTGAAAACAAGCACTCGTTTCACAACCCTCAACTGCATGACAATACAAAAAAAAACCTCCCCGCCTACCTCGCAATACAATACCAAAAAACAAACCTGGCTTAACACAGCATCACCAACACCGCTATCCAGCTAACAGGCCACACAGCTTTCCAGTGCCAATAGGACTGTGGACTCCAGCAAGACGAAAGGTGGTTGTCCTAGGGCAGGGGTGTCGACCCATGTGCCATGGAGGGCCGAGAGTATGCAGGTTTTCATTCCAACCAAAGACTACACCAGAAGATTTCACTGATTAGTCCCTCCTCTCTGGTTGAGGGTGTGATAACCAGGTCGAATCACCTGGTGTAGTGTTCGGTTGGAACGAAAACCTGCATACTCTCGGCCCTCCATGGCACATGGTTTGACACCCCTGTCCTAGGGACTTCACTCCTGTTCACCATTGCCACTGTTTACGTTCCCCCACATGCTAATGCTAAGCTAGCACTAAAGGACCTACACCGTGCCAACAAACCGAACACCCGGACGGTGCCTTCAACCAAAGCAACCTCGGGACTGTTCTCCCAAACTTGCATCAGAATGTAGACACAAATATTGAAGGTGCATACAAGGCTGTCCCCTGACCCCACCTCGGGTCTACAGAGGAGATCATATTGCTCTTCGCGCCACCCTGACTCATCGCGATCAGAAGGGCACGTACATCAGAATGCCGTTCATCGTTAGCGTGTCTCCAGCTTCTAAGTTTCTAGGTGTCCACATCACCGAGGACCTCATCTGGTCAACACCTCCTCCAGGGTGAAGAAGGCCCACCAGCGCCTCTGCTTCCTGAGGGAGGCTGAAGGGGTTCTGGTCATCTTCTACCGCTGGACCAACTGAAAGCATCCTGACCGACTGCATCCCAGAAAGCCCTGCGGTGGGTAGTTAAAGCTGCCCGGCGCTTCCAACCGTCCAGGACGTCTACCTGAAATGTTATCCATGGAGAGGGCTCAGCATCACCGGTGACCCTCGCCTGTTCTCCCCCCTGCCATCTTTATCGTTTTATTATCGCCATCGGCTCCCATTGTGAAAACGAAAGTAGAACCTTCAACCTTCTGTCCAACCTTCACCCCCGATCGCCCCCAACGTATACACAGAAAACGCCTGAGGTATAGAGGAAGAAAATAAGAGATAGGAAGAGGAGATGAGAGAGATAAACAGGGAAAGAAAGTATATATCACTCGCTCCCTCTCTCCATCCCTCTCCTCTCCTCTGAATATCAAACAGCCTCATCAATAATTGATCGGTCGTCTGGCAGTTGATCAGCTATAAACAGCCCTTTACAGCGGCATTAAGAATCCATCGCACACACGCGCACACAAACAGCCTCCCTTTGATGCTCTTTCATGATCCGTCTCATTGACGCGGGTGTCCAGGTCACTTCAGCTAATCAATCACCTGCGTGGCATTTGACTTGTTTGGTCTGCCTATAGGCTTCCTGTGCGCTCCCTCCTCTGATGTCTTCTTCTGCAGACCCTGACGCTCTGGCTCGGCGGGTCCGTCAGGCCTGAAGCTGAAGAGGGTGAAGGGTGGAAGGTGGAATGCTGCTATATGTTGAGTGTTGCGAGAGTATACGTTCAGGTCAGCTGTGATTGCGGTGGTTATCTGCTGCAGTGAGAGTCAAGCAGCAAGCATCAAGGTCAAGGCATGCTCTTTGATCCTCCTCCATCCGCCTACCTCACACCTTTCATATACTGAAGCCTAAAGGAACAGAGATGGAGAGGCTGATATGAGCTCTCTGTGTGTGTGTGTGTGTGTGTGTGTGTGTGTGTGTGTGTGCGCGCTTAATGCTCTTATAACTGGCTGCACATGCTTACAGACGACAAAGCGCTTCCAAGTCCAAGTCGTTTCTCGCTCTGTGTGTGTGTGTGTGTGTGTGTGTGTGTGCGCGCGCCGTGTGGTGAAATGGAGTATATTGTATTTGCTGTTTCCCTGGGTTGGTTGGTCTGCGGCCATTCTCAATACCACATAGTCATTTAATTGGATTGTCAATCTGGGGAAACCCACTTCCTCCCCTGTGTGTGGCGCACACACACACACACACACACACACACACACGATAACGTATCGGAAACCCTGAGGCACTGTTACCTTAACCACACTTCACCATCTCATCACCATCTCATTTTATTCTTCATTAAGCCAAATCTTGGGTTAGACGCTAAGGATGCTTGTCAAGGAGAAAAATACGAGCAGAAGTAAAATAAATAGACAAAGACAACATGGCGACAGGAGAAGAGGAGAAGAAGAAGAGAGAGGAGGGAAGGAAGCCATTTTGACATGTTGTTGCTTTGTCCCTCCTCCTTCTACAGTGGGCTCTGACATCATGCCACAGCCAATCAATAGGTCACTGTCGCATACTGGGGGTGGTGGGCGGGGGGGGGTGGGCGGGGGTTGAGGCGTGGGCTGAATGCGGGAGCGAATCACGCGGCTGGATCAAGCCCATTCAGGCCAAAGGCAGCCAGACCCTGTTTAACCTGTGTGTTCAGGAGAGCAGCCAGCAGGGAGAGAGCGGCACCGGCAGCGGTGGCCAAACTGGCCGGCTCTCCGGGTCTCCGGGTCTCCGGGTCTCCGGGTCCGCCCGCTGGCTGCGTCCTCCGGGACCCGCTGGCCCGCCGCTTACACCGCTCTTGTGACTGGAAACACACACACACACACACACACACACACACACAGAGGTTAAAATCCGTCCTGGCTTCAATTGGCCTTAATTGGCCACAGCCGGTGCCGGGTGCAGGGAGGACCAGGACCACCAGCTTGATTCTCTCCTGCACCACGCTCAACCACACCACCACCACCACCACCACCACCCCCCCCCTCCCCCCACCTTTCTCATTACACCCTGCCACTCACCTACACCGGTGTGTGCTCGCATTCACACACACACACACATCTAGCTTCATTTTCAGCTGTTTTTTGCTCGATGGGTCACCCCTCTGTCACCCCTCTGTCACCCTTCTGTGCACTCTTTTGTGCGCATCCTTCCGTCTCTCCATTCATTTCCTTTCATGCCTATAATCACCCCACCTCTCTTTCTCTCCCCCCCACATCAAAACTGCAGTCACTTTTTTTCCCCCGTCTCTCATCCCTCCTATCTGTTTTCATTTTTGTTGTTCGCCCTTCTCGAATCTTCTCATCCTCTCTTCCTTTTTGCCTTTTGATCGCCCCCCCCACACCCTCATTCCACTCATCGCCTCCTTCTCACCTCCTCCTCCTCCTTTCATTCCCCCCCCCTTCCTCTCAGCAGTTCGTCAGACAGCCCAGTTTTGTTTGTCTGACGGAGATGCGGCATTCTGATGGAGGCTGCCAGGGCTGTCAGCACACACACACACACACACACACACACACACACACAAATAAGGCGGAGATGGGAAAAATAAATGCATCCGCGTTGCTGATTTGAATCTAAATGTCCGTGCATTTGCTTCCTTTAAATATGTCTCGCAGGCCTGTCATTAAAATGGAAAATGTTTTGTCGATGCTCGGGCCCTGATTCTCTTAACACTGTAATTGGGACGGTGCACGGGGGAGATAAACAGACCTTAAATCCATTTCCTTGTTTGTGTTCCCTGCTTCAGTGTTTATGATATTGTAGATGTTATCTATCTGATATCATAGCGGTGGACTGTTTTTTGTTTTTTTTTCCGAAGCCACCAAATAACTATTATTGCCCGTCGCCGCTGTAAACAATCTCTCGGGTTGTGAGGATGATCTTCGTGAAAAGCGTTACCCCCAATTGTACGTTCGATTTGCACATCGTTTGGCCATCAAAAATCTCATCTCTCAATTATTATTGTTTGACTGTGGCCGTTGTTTTTTGCTGTGCTATATTTGACCGGTGCGTTTTTACACCAAAAAAAACCTCCCGTGGCATCTGACTTGATATTTGTCAAGCCGGTGTTTTAGCTTCTCTCGAGGTGTTGGAACAGGACTTTGTTGCCAGATCACTCAAGATGAAATCTCCATCACACGCCGTGATATCACAGGAGATAATCTTTTTTTTTTTCTTCTTTACTGTAAATGAGTTTGATTCTCTCTCTCTCTCTCTCTCTCTCGTAGCGCAGAGTAAACAGACGCAGCGGGCCTTCGGGTTTGGCGTGCCGACGTCCGCCGGGACTCGGTCTACAAGCAAAAAAGATGCAAAATATGCACAGTTTGATTTCTGCGGGAAAGATGTCCTCCACCTCCACCACTTCCCTCCAGCGCTCGTGTTTCTTCCCCCGTGCTCTGTTTTCATCGCCGCTCCCTTGTTAGCCTGTGTTCTCCGTCTCCTGGGTTTCCGAGAGGAACGAGTGGGTGATCACCATGGGGACGGCGTGAGGACGTGTGTACGTGTGTGTGTGTGTGTGTGTGTGTGTTGTGACTGTGTGGGAGCATGTGCACCAAAAAAAAAAAAAAAAAAAAAAGCTGGTGGAAAGGCGAAATAAGGGTTGGATTCGCAACGGCGTTTGGTTTTTTTTCCACCAGTGACAAAGGGTGTGAAGCCAAACCGGGTCCTGCAGGCTTCCTGGTGCAGCTCAAACTAGTTTTTGTGAGCGGCCAGAATGAGGAGATTTTGAGAGGAGGGAAACGGAGAACACACAGTTCTGGCCCTATAGGAGTCAATCTGTTCCCCTCGCTCTCGTTGGTTAAGTATTCCTTATGGAGCGAGGACTCGGCTTCACATTCAAGTCTTCGCTCCTCTTCTCTCCTGCCACCACTTCCTGTTAGGGCTGTAACAGTTAATCCGCCGCCACAAGTAGCATCAAGCCCCTTCTGCCGCTCTCTCTCTCGTCTAACGCTCCTCTACTGTACAACGTTTTTAAAGCATGTTTTTTTTTGTCCTGCAGTTAAACTTTCCGTCGTTGTTTCCACATTGCAGGCGCGTTCTCGAGTTTTAATGATGATTGACAGGACGGGAAGCT
The DNA here is from genome assembly GCA_034670385.1 of Hoplostethus mediterraneus. Lineage (NCBI taxonomy): Eukaryota > Metazoa > Chordata > Actinopteri > Trachichthyiformes > Trachichthyidae > Hoplostethus > Hoplostethus mediterraneus. The sequence continues at coordinate 1,092,422 of JAXDDW010000060.1, forward strand.
TCTCGCTCTGGAGCACGACCAGCGCCGAGAGAACAGAGGAGCGTGAAAATCCAACCTGACATTTTATTGACTGATTTGTTGAGAACTTCTTTTTTTTTGCCGTGCGTCACCGTAAAAAACCGGAAGACCATCGGGGGGCCTCGACACTTTCAACAGAAACTTTTAAGGAACGCATTTGTTAAGTGTATCATCAGCAAATGAGGCGCTGCCTGTTAAATGAAGAATCGAATAATGTGCAGTTAACGATAAACAGAACCTCATCATCAGCCCGGTCTAATGATAGTCTAATTGAATTTTTTTTTTTTTTTTTCACGGCAAAGACTTGGAACGATCATTTTCGACGGTGTGAGCCACGGGCTATGATGCAGCTCCAAACCATCAATAAAAATAGCGAGCCATTTTGGATCTGTTACATCCTTGTGTTTTACGAAGCCCGGGTGTTTAGCTTGTTGTTGATTTAAGGTGATTTTCACTGTCTCACACCGATAAGCGCTCGCTCATGTTTACTGTGCTGCATCAGACCTGGCAGCGTTTACTTTCCTCTTCTCTCCACACCGGCAAAAAAAAAAAAAGATGAAATTTGTTATTTTCTCTTAACAAATATTAACTCAGAGATGCATTAAACTGTCACTGCAGAGAATGCATATGGAGCTCTCCGCTTGTCTTAGCGTTATCTTTAACCGTCGTGTGCTCCGGAGCCTGGCCACGCCATCGCAGGGCGCCTCCCCAGATGTGACCGAGGCTGCTGGGGGGCGAGGGGGGTGGTGGTGGTGGTGGTGGTGGTGATGGGGGGTGGTGGAGCAGAGAGAGCTAGATGGAAGCCAGGGCCCTCCAGGCAAAGAAGAGCCCTGTGACATTGAGGGGCGCAAGTGGCCGCAGAGCTGACAAGATGAGAAGTGATATGCCCTCGCCATTCCTGTCAGTCACGCCACCTCATTAGAGACCGAGGAAGAGGGAGGAAAAAAGAAAAGAAAAAAAGCGAGATAGGAAAAAGAGAGCGAGAGTGTTTACCGTCTAGTATCCGCTAGAGTTTTTTTTTTTGCGAGAGTCCAATTTTTACAGCACAATTGCAGCTCGGCTCCGAGGGCTGTCAGGGAGCCCAGATCAAAGATTGCGGTAATGCCGTGCTGTATGTTCGGCACGTTCGGCAAGTGATGCTGCAGAGGCAATCGAGACTCGGTGTACCAGGCGGGGGGGGGGAAGTGTGGGCGTGGAGGTTAACACGAAGGCATGAAATATTCACCCCTGGCTAAACATCCTAGCTTAGCCAATGCTAACACATGCATTCATACAGGGGGGAGAGAGGACGGGGCCTTGTTGCACCTGCCTGCATTAAGAGGCTCTCCCATGTATTCATACACCCATAATAGGATCTTTAAGATGAAAATCCCAACTGTCATTTTAGTAAGCAACAATACTGCAACATCCAGAAACACACGTGCACGCATACACACACACACACACACACACACACCACTCTCAGCCTCGGAAGCTAAATAGTTGATTGATGGTCTAAGCTGTGAAGAAATGCTCTCCTTTATGTCTCTAAAGGTTTGTAATTGCTGCAGTGAAAGGATGCTCACTCGCCTGGAATATTGATCCTAATGGGATTACTACCCTCCACCAGAGAGAGGGAGATGGAGAGAGAGAGAGAGAGAGAGAGAGAATGAGAGATGAGGAGGGGGGCTGGACGGAGAGGTGGGCAGATATACAGAGAGAGAGAAAACCCGGTTTCTCCATGTTGCTTTTTTTTTTTTTCCGGATCATTCAATAAGGACCCTTGTGTGGGAACACCACAGCGTTGCTCTGGAAATGATAAATGAAGAGATGGAGAAGATGGTGGGAACAGAGATTAGGGGGGATAAGGGGAGAGGATGGGAGAGAGGCGGGGGAGATCCCGAGGGAGAGATCATGGAGGTCCAGCCCCGCCTCCCCCGTTCCCTTCGGGGACGCTTGTTGCTGTTTGTCGATGTTGTTCTCGCTTGTTTGGGTGCTTCTTCTTCTTCTTCTTCCTCTCCTCTCCCAGCAGCAGCTGCTTTTACCCAAACAAAACTGCGTATGTGCAGAATGTGCAAGAACTGGGAGAGGGTGAGAATTTGTATTAAAAGAAAGAGGAGCGAGAGAGAGAGAGAGTGGGGGAGACTTACATAACGGTAGCGGGTTCAGCCTGAGGTGTAATGCTAGCTAGAAATTGAAATAGAGAAGCGCCATATGCTCCCGGTGACCATATTGTAATTCCGGAGGAAAAAAGTACCAGCTCACTGCTCCTTCTGATTATTCCCATCACAGTGCTCTAATTCCTCCCCACCCTCCTCCTCATCTCTCAGAATTAATCAGCGTCGAGCGCCATCAAGACCGTCTGCCATTCAGTCTGTCCGTCCCACCTGCCTGTCTGTCTGTCTGTCTGTCTGTCTGTCTGACTGCGGTACCCCCAGATGGGAGGCCTGGTCGTCCGAGTGTGGCCAGACGACTGTTCTCTGCAGCTCATTGAAACGATACGACGAGTCAGGAGATGTGGCTCTGTACGTGCCTCTGTTGATAGACTAGTGTGTGTGTGTGTGTGTGTGTGTGTGTGTGTGTGTGTGTGTGTTGGTCTGTTTCAGCCTGGCCATAATGTTGGTCATCTGCTCACATTGTGTTGTCGTCCCAATGTGTCTGACTAGCTCACATCCCTTTGCGATACTCACACAATAGCTGGGTTCTCTTAACTGGTCATGAGCAGAAGGTCCGTATGTCCACTGCGTGCCTTTGTGTTCCTCTGTGTGTGTTTGTGTTTCAACAAAGTGTGTGTGTGACTCGTAGTTTGGCCGGCTTTGAAAGGTTCGGGGGGGTTTTTTGCCAGCGGGGGGTCTCTGGGGGAGAAATGACTTTGCTTGGAGTTTCGAAGGGAAGAAAGAAGTAAGGATTATCCTGACAGAGAAGAAAGGGGTGAGGGAGGAAACAACAACAACAAGCGTGGCAACAAACTGTCGACAAGATGATAATGATCAACTGCAAATTGAGTAAAAGAACAGAGAATATTGCCTAACTCACCTGATGGAAATTGTGTAACTACACACACACACACACACACACACACACACACACACACACACACACCTGGACCTGCCCTTGGGGTGATTGTAAAAATGAGTTTTTAATACCTTCAAAGGCTTGTAATGCAGCCAGCAATTTCATTTTGACAGACACACTTCTAAAGGTGCAGCTTTTTCTGCAGCACAAAGGAAAGTGTGGGTGTGTGTATTTATATATATATTTATATATATATATATATTTATATATGGCTGTGGCTCCGTCTGCTGACGCCCGTGTAACGCAGACAGACTCGAGGTCCCAGCAGACCGCCACGCCCGACTCATGCGGGCTGGACGGGCGCCGCAAGAGACCAGCAAGGAATATACTATAGAAGAAAACTATGTGTATAGTGGAGCACCCACTATTTCCATGAGGACGCCCAAAACTGATATCCTGAATACTGAGCCGCTGCATCGAGGCTGATTCAGGATCAGAACCGGGCATTCTACTTTGATCCTGATTTGTATGGTCACAGCGGTCAGCGGCAACCAGCCAACATAGCAGCCAACGGCGAGCATGCAGCAAACGTATCAGCAATCGGCTAGCATGTGGCAACGGCAAACTTAGCGGCAAGTGGTGAGCATGCGGCAACGGCGAATATAGCGGCAAACGGCAAACATAGCAAGCATGCAGCACGTAGATAGCATGAGCAAGTTGCACACGTTCTGCAAGACATTGCAACCTCCCCAAGACGAGCATGTCTTATTGAGAGACTGACATGCGTCCTAAGACTCCTTAGCTTAGTGATGCCAGTTGAGGGCCGGGACTGCAGTTCCCAGGGTCCTACGGGGGGGGTGATGTTGCTGGGGAGGCCAGTGGGTTGCGCTGCTGGTGATGGCGTCGAGGAGTGTGCAGTCGGGTAGGAAGTAAACGGCATGTTCGGTTTGCCTCTGGTGACAATTGCAGATTGGTAGCTGTTGCGTGGACAGGACTGCAAGGCAACATCGATGCCTTCTACAATGCGAGTTACCGGCCCGGTGGACGATTACCGCCAAGCGAACACTCCGACAGGGTTGACATGGTGACGGCGCTAGCTAGCAGGTAATGTGAGAACTTCGTCAGCATCGGCGTGAACAGAAACAGAGAATGTGAGATCGACGGTTTAAATAGACCGCGCAATCGCAACGGCTGACGAGTCGGTCGACTGAGCTGCAACGCCTCCCGGAGTGTGACTGCCAGGAATAACTCGATGCAAAGCTTTGTACCAAATTATATCAATGTGAGTGTGCAGACTCGGTAGTGACCAGACTCCTACAGCGCCATCTCAGCCCTTTTAAGAACTGCAGCAAACTTGTAGAGGACAAAAACCAGCATGAGAGGAGAGAGAGGGAAAGAGGAAGGGCAGTGTCCGGTTCACTTTGCAACAGCGTTACTTTGTGAAACTCGACTGTCCTGACAGCGAGGTCTCTGCAGGGGTCATTATTGTTCCTGTTGATTAAAACATGATACCCGCCATAATAAGCCAACCGGTTTTGAATTTGAATCGCCGCGGGCCGTGGAGGTTTTTGAGTGTGACTTTATACTCACACACACACTGTCATTCACACACATCAACATCGTTCAGTCGGTCTGTCGGCTGGATGGTTTATTAACCGAGCGTCGTTTAGAGGACACTTAAACCACCGCTGACACCGACAGATGTCCTCCCACAAACGTACTCAGATGTTGATAACGCCGACACCCACTAGTCATTTCCGACGGTACTGCATCAACAGCGACGAGTGCAGATGGTTTTATATATATATGCACGCACACACACACACACACACACCATTAGCGGCATCCCCACCAGTGGTCCTGCAGGTGGTTCATCCCCACGCCGGCCTGCGTGTCAGACTGACAGGCTGATGCTGATGGTCTGTGACGGGGGCGGGCCCCGGTGGAGCCCCGGTGGAGCCCCGGGTGCCTCCGAGGGCCGCGCGCTCGCTCTCGTTTGGCGATGACGTCATCGGCTCTGACCCCCCGGGAGGCGGGGCGTCGCCCGAGGCAGGAAGTGTCATGTTT
>JAXDDW010000060.1:1100000-1115000 GCA_034670385.1 Hoplostethus mediterraneus
TCGGCGGAGTCATTTGGCGCTATAGACGCTAGCTAGCAGCCCTCTCGCTGAGATAGATGCCTTCCTATGAAAGACATTTGTTTCCTTTACTGTCACTGTGCAATAATCAGCCACTCTAACGCAATCAACATATTGCCCTGGCGGTAAATACAGCTGAGCGAGTGTGTCCGTGCACATTTGTGTGTGTGTGTGTGTGTGTGTGTGTTTTGTGCATATATGTGTGCCTGCATGTGTTTTTTTGTGTGTGTGTGTGTGTGTGTGTGCGTGCAACTGCAGGTTTACCATGTGTGTGTGTGTGTGTGTGTGTGTGTGCCATGTGACAGAGAGAGATGATTCTCGGTGAAAAAGCAGTTTGTTAGCGAATTAGAGTTAATTAGCCAACTTTCAGTTCCCAATGCTGTAATTGGGCCCATTTCTCTCTGTTTCCTCCAGCTGGCTTCTCTCATCCACCACAGAAGAAGAAAAAAAAGAGGGGAGAGAGGAGGAGGAGGACTGGGATAGAGGGGGGTTATGGGGCTTTATTACATGTCTGTAGGGGTCTGTGAAACGCTAGCGAACCCCCCCCCCCCTCCCTTTGGGGTATAAGAACGAGACCCAGAGACGTATTAACTGAGAGATAATGACGAAAAAAGGAAGGCAGAGAGGAATGAAAAGGCAAAAGAGAGAGAGAGAGAGAGAGGAGGGGGAGATGAGGGCGGAGAGGAAGTGTAGCGGGGCGGGAAGAAAAAGAGGAGGCGGAGGAGGAGGAGGTAGTGACAGAAATGTTGAAGGATGAGAAGCGCAATAAAATCATCAGCCCATTAGAAATTGCGAGGGTGGAGTAGAACCAGCGGGGAGAGGGGGGGTTCAAGTCCAGCTCTTCAACTCTTCTCAGCGTCACCCTCAAACCCTCACATCTCACCTCTGTCTCGCAAAACGAAGAAATGCCTTGACTGTAATGTTTTGACGAAAAAAGCAAACTAAAGAAGAGAGAGAGGAGAGGGAGGGAGGGAGGGAGGGAGGGGAGGAGATGGGAGGATAGACAGTAAAGAAGGAGTGATGAAAGAGGCGAGCAGGCCTGATGATCAGTAGAGTCTAATGAAGGTGGAAGATGTCCCACAGGAGTCCCGCGCACTCTTGACGACCACTGGGAATGGCAATTAACGCACACTGTACTGCAGGAAGACGCGCACACACACACACACACACGCACGCACACACACACACACACACGCACACACACACACACACTTGACTTAAAAGCGCACCGCGATCCCACTCGCCATCGCCTGTAACGGCGCAAACAGTAGAAGGTGCATTCAGGCGCGCCGCACTTAGATGATTATATAATATGCAGTAACCGTCTGGCGTCGTCCCCTACACCGGGGTCCACGTAACCGCTGTGCCATTGTGCTCGTAACAGCCCAGACCGTCTGCAGCGGACCGGCCTCCTTTCTTCCTCCGGAGACGCCGCAGAGTGGAGCCTCATTTTCTCGGCGGTGTACTTCCTTTCACTGTTGTACCCGACGCGTTTAACCCCCGCCGGCGCTTTCTCCGTTTTTTCTGACAGCGATATTGTTCACTATCGATGTGAGATACAAGTGAGAGTGGGATTACAGACTCGGGTGGGTGAACTCCCCCCCCCCCCCCCCGTGCTGTGGGTAGCCAGGGTGGCTGAGTGTGGGGACTACGAGGGACTAGGTAGTTATGGAAAGATGAAAGGATAAACGGCTGAGACATGGGTTATATAGAGAGAGAGAGAGAGAGATGGATGGAGAGAGTGAGAGATAAAGGTAGTAGGTGTGTGTGTGTGTGTGTGTGTGTGTGTGTGTGTGTGTGTGTGTGTTATAAACCCAATACCACCGGTCCACCCTCTACCTCTGTTGAGATAAAAGTGTCTGCCTCGGTGCCTCTTAGACTGCGGCCTAATGGCTCTACAACACTGGAGCTGAGAGAGAGAGAGGAGGGATGGATGGGTGGGTGGGTGTTTCAAAATAAAAGCACGAATGGATGGAAAACGTCATTTTGGACCGCGGGAGGCGGGAGAAAACGCATAGGCTCCTCCCTCTTTTCATCGCAGAGACGAGCAAGAAACCTTCTCCTCCTCGTGTTTGTCCTCTTTGTCCGACAAAAAAATTACCTTGACCTTTTTGCATATTTCAATTGAAATGCTTCTTTCTTTTTTCCCCCTCTAATCTTTCATTCTGTGCTCTCCTGTCGGCCCGGTGAGATTTTTCTTTTTCTTTTTTTTTCTTTGTATTTTTTGTGTCTGCTGCATAAAAGACCGGGTGAAACATTTTCCTTCTTAACAGCACCTGACCAACCTTTCATCTGCTACTGCACAGAAACATTTACAAAGCAGCGAGTCAAGGTTCCCGCATTCACCACCGGGCGTCTTTGGCCCCCGCAGCCTTTCAGAAAAAAATATATATATATCGCCGTAAAAAAGGAGACTAGATATTCGCTTATACCGAGGACAGACGGTTTATTACTCAGGATGGAACAGATCATCTGTGAAGAATTTCTTTACAAATGCGCACACACGCACACATGCTCTCCCACACGTGCACATACACTGATAGGGGCTCAGACAGTGGAGGTGCTATCAGTTGTAGTTAAGGAGGAGGGGTCTTAGTTACCTCTGGGTTAATGATCCTCATTAATATGTGCTAATACACCCCGGGTCATGCAGTAATTAAAAATCTCATTCGGCGCTCTCAGCTTAAACTGACTGACTCGTCTCCGTCCTATAAAGACGAGCGTGTTATTTGTGTGGAAGGTTGCTGCAGCTCGTCACGGCGAGAGAGACGGGGGGTGTTGAGCAACATTTGTCCCATCTTGCCTCTTCTCGCGCCCCGTGTGCCTTTTTACTGTTTATGAGTTGAGTGGGGGTTGTGCCTTTAGAGGGTTGCATCACGTTTGCGAGAGAGTGTTTATGCAGAACGTACACACTCGCAAACACGCTCGCGCTCACGTGCACGGTTGCATGTATAGTCCATCAGCACGGGGACTTTTATATTCCTCTGAGTCAGGTGATGCAAGTTGTGCTAATTGTGTGGCTGCATGACGATTCTTGCGTGTCTATGTTGTGTGTGTGTGTGTGTGTGTGTGTGTGTGTGCGTGTGTGTGTGTGTGTGTGTGTGTGTGTGTGTGTGTGTGTGTGTGTGTGTAGTTTCTGTCCATCCACGCATAAACCGCATCAGACAGGTCTTCTGCTGAGGTGGGCCTCAGAGGCTTGTGACTCAACCTATTCCTGTCGCACCACACACACACACACACACACACACACTTCCACTCAGCCATCCGTGACCAAAGCGGTCGCTACTTCAAAGGGCTCAGACATGCATGGTAATCTCCTATCACTCCTCTCCACTCACCCCTCTGCCCACGTGCACAAGCCACACGGGCGCACCTTCACGGGGGCGAAGCCACGGGGGGGGAAGACAGAGGGGGAGGAGCCTCGAGGCGGTTCACCTTGAGAGGGCACGGTGTTCAAGCTAGATAGAGGGGGGGGGGGTACAACTTGGCTGACTGTGCTTTTGAGCTCTGTGTCTTTTTTTTTCTTCTGCTGCCGCTATAAATAGAGGCTGCAGAACACACTGACATCAAAGAGAGGAGAGGGATCCACTCAGCAACAGGCCTCAGTGTCATTATCCACTGGCTCTGAATCACCCCCTGTTGGCTGATACCAGTAGTGGAGTGGAGTGGAGTGGAGTGGAGTGGAGTGGAGTGTGTGTGTGTGTGTGTGTGTGTGTGTGTGTGTGTGTGTGTGTGTGTGTGTGTGTGTGTGTGTGTGTGTGTGTGTGTGTGTGTGTGTGTGTGTGTGTGTGTGTGTGTGTGTGTGTGTGTGTGTGTGTGTGTGCTAGGGCTGGGCAATATGACTAAAAATCAATATCATGATTATTTCAAACTTTTACCGCGATTACGATTAATGAACTGAAATGAATTGTTTTGTTTTATTTTGAAATGTGTTTTATTTTGAAATTGACCTGGATGCTCTATGCCGTTCCTGTGTCTGACTTCCTGCCGGTCCAAACCTGTCTGAACACGGCGTTACTGGACGGGGCGGAGGGACGTGACTGAATACCACCTAGTATTTTTTAAGGGGACAGTTCATGAACGCAGTATTGGGGAAAGTATTTGACCCGTTTATTCACGGGAAAGTGATGTTACGTCTGATGCGTGCGCACACACACACACACACACACACACACACACACACACACACACACACACACTCACACACACTCACACTGGTTGCTTTGCTAACTGGCGCTTCTAGACGTTCCTCGTTCTTGTCGCCTAAATAACAATCGAAATGAACGATTTTGAAAATTTGCCACGATTACAAACACGATTATCGCCCAGCCCAGTGTGTGCACGTGCACGCTCCACAAACTCACTATCACACACACACACACACACACACACTCACATCCTCCCACAAATATATCCCCACAAACAAAAACACTTGTTTCATGAGTGCATTCATGAGATTACAATACGACGTGCGTTCTCGCGCCGCCCAAGGTCGCAAACCAGCAGATCTGCACACCAAAACAAATCCAGATCACTTACCTCCTCCTTCTTCTCCTCCTCCTCCCGGGGCTCCTTTCTCTCTTTCAAACCTTTCCTTTTATTTCATTTTTTTTGTTTCATCCATTTTCTCCCCTTTTTGTGCTTTTTACAGAACTGGAATTGTCATAGCAACCAGCAATTGCCGGGGTTAGTTCAATGGAGCCCCGCTGCGTTCAGTAGGTATTTGTGTAATCACCTGCGCATGGACGCAGCTGCCATTAGAGCTGGGGTAGGACATGTCCCGCCCACTTTTTTTAAAAATAGCATTAGAAAAAAAACGGGAAAAGAGCGAGAGCGAGCGGGCGGATATACGGTGTCGCAGTCAGAGAACGTGACCACTGTCTGCATGACAGGAAGTACAGGTTGGTAGACTGGGCTGCTGTCAGGTTGCATCGTTTTGTGATGTTGAGGTTTGTTCAGTGAAGACATCAGGTTCAGGTTCATTGTCTCCAGTCATTTAGATTTGATTACAGGCTTGCAGCTGTAATGGTTTTTCTTGCAGAATGTATTGAAATCAAACTAAAAGCATATATGCACCACCCAAGTTACAGTACATTACAGTACATTACAGTACAGTACATTACAGTACATTACATTACAGTACATTACAGTACATTACATTACATTACAGTACATTACATTACAGTACATTACATTACATTACATTACATTACAGTACATTACATTACGTTACATTACATTACATTACATTCATTTAGCAGACGCTTTTATCCAAAGCGACTTACAATAAGTGTATTCAACATAGGTAGGTAGAGAACTACTAGTCACCAGAAATCATAAGTGCGTTTCCTTCCTAAACAAGCAACTAAGACGAAGACAACTAGGACATATTTCTTGATTTTGCTATTCTACAAAAAAGCTGGTACAAGTGTCATTTTAGTCATTTAGAATTGTGTGAAAATGCAGAAAATCAGTTTTAGATGGCTTTTATTTTGGCGTTTAAACACAAATGGCTACGCAATTGCACCTGTGTGTGTGTGTGTGTGTGTGTGTGTGTGTGTGTCTGTGTCTGTCTGTCTTGCATTCCTCCTAATCCTCTATGCATTCAATTCCCGATGACTAGACGCCTCCGGGAGACTTCGGGCGACTGTGGGTAATGCAGTTTTGTTGTCCTACATCATTTTTTGGTCTAAATCTTCTATGAACGGTTCAGTAGCGTGGGGGGGGGGATTCTAGGAAAAAGCTCTCCCAACATTTCACCCCGGTCATTTTTGTACCGCAGCATCTAAAAGCTTTCTCCAGTCGAGATAACAAACAGGCAAACGCTGGTCTCTCCGGCTGCAGTGTGAGTGCAGGAAGGTTCCTTCCCTAAGCTGCAAGCAAGGTTTCTGTTGTTCTTGCGAGTGTCTGTACTAAGTGCTAAGACCGAGTACTTTCCCCTGCAAACAAGTACTTTCCCCTGCAAACAAAGAGCTTTTCCACTCTCAGCCCTCATCCCAAAGCTCGGGAAGGTGGAATCAGCCTCGCTAGCATCGTAAAAACCCACTGCCAACTATGTGAAACACTTGCTTTTAATATGGAAAATGCTTTAGCTCAGCCCATAAATTCATTAAGTGAGTGTTGGGCACTTTATGCAATTGCCGTTATCACTGTGTTTTAACTGGTGCAGCGGCTGTGGAAATAATTGAGCTTTACTGTTTGGGTTTTTTTTTAGCTTTTGGGCACTGACTTTATTTTGTATGGTTCTTATTCTTCTATTACTATCTATTTCACCACTTTTATTTTCTTATTTTGCCACTGATTGTTTTTTATATCCATGCCTTGAAGAATCAGATGACATCCAACTTTTTTCAGTTTCACAGGGTTTCTGCTGTATATTGGTATCATAATATCAAATCTCCTCCTAAATAGAGCGAGTCTACCGAGTCAGGCTCTCTGAACACAGCAGCAAAACGCTTATACGTCGTTATAGGTTTGGCTCAAGTTACTCGCTGTGAACAGAAGCCAGCTGCGATTGTGTGTGTGTGTGTGAGTGTAGACACACACACACACACACACACACACACACATTTCCCCCTTTTTGCACAACTATTCCTTTCAGCTGCTGCAGAGCATGTTTAGAGGTAATGGAAGGCTGAGAGGATGGGTGTCTGTCACTCTGCACCTGGGTTTGAGGCTCTGTGTGTGTGTGTGTGTGTGTGTGTGTGCGTGCGTGCCTTTGTGTAGGAGGAGGAGGAGGTTATTTGTTCTTATTCTTTTCAACGTGTAGAATCTATAACAATACCATCAATCCACCAGAGAAGCAACAACATGGGTGTAATTTATATGGTAATGCAGCCTCCATGACTGCCCCGAGTTACGTGGTGGACATCTCTGACAATGGACAGCATGGGTGTGCTGCAGAATCCTAATGTATAGCAATGCACACACACACACACACACACACACACACACCTACACACACACACTTCCCCGGAGCAAGTAGGCATGTTTCAATTAGCAGATGCAGAAAGTTCGCGTGTGAGCAGGTTGAAAGGTCAGGTGTATTGACCTTTCCTAGCTACTTGAGGGAGGAGAGGAGTAGGGATGACCTTCCGAGCCATGTGTGAAGAGGGACTGGCTTTTGTTGCAGTCGCGTCTTTCAAAGTGTTTCTTTGCTTTGCCTGGGTTTGTCTTCTCCCCCCCCCCCGGTGCGCTCTTATTTTGAAGTACCGCATCCTCGTGATTGTTCTGGCGCATATACAGAGGTCAGAATAACAACATCGCCGTTCAGATCGCTTTTTATTTGTCCTGAGCTACGAGTTGATATACGTATTTATTCGGTCTTATTCTCTGAGGGTCAGGAGATATTGTTAAGAGGCGAATCGTCATCAGGAACCTTTTTACTTCTGAGCGGTCGATTGAGTGTCATCTTTCAGTCGGTATGGGCTTTGGTTTGCGATTGAAGGCCACGGTCTCTAAAGGTTTTCTGTATAGCTTTGTATTTTCATCTCCCTCTCCTTTGTACGGCAGTTTATTATTGCTGAGAATACCAATTTTAAAGAATTCTTTATGCACAGAGAGCCAGCTATCAATTTATTTTCCTCTGCACCAGGTCATCCTCGTCAACAATAATAGTTCAATAGCAAATCAAATCACATTTATTTGTACAGCCCTTAATAACCGTTGCAGTCGCTAAGGGCTTCACAGTACATGTGAAACGGTAAACGGTTAGTACACGGCATCCCCCCAACCTTGGACCCTCATAAATACAAATTAGTGGTGGGCGATAATTGTGTTTATTGCGATTTAATTATGTAATCGTGGCAAATTTTCAAAATCATTCATTTCGATTGTTATTTAGGCGACAAGAACGAGGAACGTCTAGAAGCGCCAGTTAGCAAAGCAACTAGTGTGTGTGTGTGTGTGTGTGTGTGTGTGCGCGCGCATCAGACGTAACATCACTTTCCCGTGAATGAACGGGCCAAATACTTTCCCCAATACTGCGTTCATGAACTGTCCCCTTAAAAAATACTACGTGGTATTCAGTCACGTCCCTCCGCCCCATCCAGTAACGCCGTGTTCAGACAGGTTTGGACCGGTCGGTTTTGGCGAGCCGCGAGCGAATGTGTCAAGCCGGACAGGAAGTCAGACACAGGAACGGCATAGAGCATCCGGTCAATTTCAAAATAAAACAAATTTCAAAATAAAACAAAACAAATAAAATAATCGTTCATTCATCGTAATCAAGGTAAAAGTTTGAAATAATCACGATATTGATTTTTAGTCATATCGCCCACCCCTAATACAAATAAATAAAAATAAAACCGAGAAATGTCATAATGCAGAACAAAACGTTTTCTGAATCTTGATAGCACCTTCTCCCCACTTGAAGACGACTCTGTGTGTGTGTGTGTGTGTGTGTGTGTGTGTGTGTGTGTGTGTGTGTGTGTGTGTGTGTGTGAGGACTCTGACTGTTCGGGCTGAGGGGGCCCTCAAGTCCTGCATTGATGGAGTGATGCAGACAACATGAAGCGTGAGGAGCGCTCCAGTCCTCTCCGTTAAAAAACATCAAAGAGGAACGACAAAGGAAGAGCCGAGCGATACCATCGTCTCTCTAAGCTTCGCCAAAGCCAAACTTTGTTAATTAAAACACGTCTGTTGAATCCTCCTCTCATCTCTCCATTCTCTCGTCGCTCTCTCTTATCACTCGTTTTCTGTGGCGGAGTTGATTACGGAAAGGAAAGGAGTTTGTTTGAGGTAGTCAGTTTCTACCACGCTGGATATGACGACCATTTGACACACACACACACACTCACACACACGTAAACAACAGGTGCGTGTCTCGTTATAGTCGAGCTTAACGTGAAGTATTAAAAAAAAAAAGAGGGTGAATGAGAGGAAGAGCGAGGCGGGGGGGGGAGTTTAGGAAAAGGGGGGAGCAGGAAGTGAGGGAGGAGATGGAGGAGACAGACTGCACTGTATAGATGAAGAGAGAAAAGGGCCTATTGTGTCAGCAGCTGTCATCACTAAATAGCCCTCAGATCACTGTCAGACACTATCACACACACATGCATGTACACACACACACACACACACACACACATCCGCATACATACACACTGACTGACAGCTCCCCCTCAGTCCAACATCTGTGCTGACAGCAGCCTTGGTAATGAGTCTCTGCATGTGCCAGCGTTGGGTTCATATTGCTCTATCTCTTTTTCTTTTCCTCTCTTTTTTTTTTTTTCCTGCCTCATTCAATCATTTCACGTCTCCCCTTCTCCCCCTTTTTGTTTCCTTCCTCTCAGTCGTCTTAACGCATAATGCTCGCTGATTGACTGAGCAGCGGGAACCACGGGAGCGTCACCCGAAACGAGACGACCGGCGCTCGAGTCGATCCCGGCTAGCGCAACAGTGCTGACTAGCGCAGCTTCGAGTCTAATCCGCCCGTTAGGCAGATCACTGTGTTTTGTGGGGGTTGGTTTGAACCGTCCAGGTGCACTGTATTTCAGATAGAGGTGTGTGTGTGGGGGGGGGGGGGGGGTGTGGTGGGAGAGAGGGATGAAAGAAGGGAGGGATGAAGAGATGATGAATGGCTCTCGTTAGAGGGGTAATTTGTCTCTCCCTGTCTGACTGGGCTCCAGCTGTCGCTCCATCCCTCGCTCCACTCCACTCTCCTCGGCCTACCACTCCTCACCTCAGCCAGATGGGTGGACGGATGGACCGGGCGAGGCAGAGGGAGAGGGAGAGACAGAAATAGAGACAAGGACGGGGAGAGGAGAGACGTCAGGAGTACCGGGAGAGGGAGAGGGAGAGGAGCCGACGCCCAGAACGATGCCCGGATGATCATGTCGTCTCACACCGGAGAATGACTCCGTCCACGAAAGGACCGACGCAGAACCCAGACAGAACACAGCATGAGTCAAACCTCACAACTCGCCTCTCACGCCATAATTGCGCTTTTGACCTTGTGCTGAAAAAAAAAATAGTTTAGCCTTTTTACTCCGTGTTACAGCCGTAAGTCTTCACACTAATCAACAATTTTGCGAAAGAAGTGTAGCTCCCGAGGGTGACGGGAGGAGACGTACACAGATGGACCGAGGGGAGGCTTTTTTTTTTTGTTTGAAGGATGGCGATGAACAAAACTGTCAGGAGAACCCACGTGAGCTCATTGGCAAGTTTTTTTGTTCTAATAACACAAAGCAATTTCCATTGACCTTTCTAGAAATGTAGCGGGAAGAAATGACTGAGTTAAGGATGCCCCACAGCATAATTGCTAAGGAGATTAAAGTTCCCTTAATTGCTTTTGGCCAACTAGTGCAATTTTTCCTTTTTTGTAATTAAAGTGATTTAAAATATTAATAACTACAGTCGTACGCGTAACTTATGTGCGCACGCCGGAGCACGCACACACACACACACACACACACATACACGCTAAAAAAAAAACAACCAACTTTTCCCATTTGTCAGCAATAGCCTCATTAAAGGTTTTGTGCAATATGTAGATGGCCACTTCCCACCATCAACTGAAGTGAGCGATCGATTCATTTAGATCAATCTTTTTTGTGTGTGTGTGTGTGTGTGTGTGTGTGTGTGTGTGGCTTCCCTCCCTCTTTATCTCTTCATTCCTTTCTTCCTGTGTTCCATCTTCCACTGTTCGTTCCCCTCTTATCTCCCCTCTCCTCCTAATTACCCTCCTCTATTGCTTTCTTCTCCGCTTTTTATCGGCAATAAGTTCTGTCAGCTCATAGCTTCTGGCCCGTCCTCTTTTCTCCGCCCTCTGTTCCCTCGTTCATTTCTCTCTGTTCTCCATCCCCTCCCCCGGTTTACCCCCCCGTGACCTTGCTGTCTCCCTCTCTCCATTCATCTCTCTCAGCATCCCTCCCTTCTCTCCTCTCCTGTCGGGCCACAGTGTTTGCTTTGCCATTGTTTATCCATTTCTCTCTGTTTGCTCTGATGAGATTGACCGGACAAACACACACACACACACACACACACATAAATGCACACACACACACACACATACCTAAACAGGAGACAAGGCCGGGCGTCTCTCTGGGGTGTAGTTAACGTGGGGGATGCGGATCGATCCAGCTCTGGTTTCCATGACGCGAGGCTCGGACAGCGGGACCAAGAGAGACGTCGCTCCTCTTCTGTCTTATCTATCACATCTCTGTATGGCAGCCGGGCTGAACCTTTAATGCCGTGATTAATGGGCTGCATTTTGAGGCGATATAGAGGGGCACGTCTGCCAGCGACTATGACCAGCCACTTTTGTTTCTGAACCCTTAGGAGTCTCGGGCGATTTTGATTTTGCCGTTATATACCACATTAGAAAGTGTTCACCATGCCAGTGTTTGGTATCGTTCTTTTCAGCGCAACATCACCGATATGACCGGACAGTTATTCTTTTCACTTTGACATACTGTATCAACATATTGGACCCAAAAACACACAAAGTACTGATGAACAATGATGTTTTTTTATTACTATAAAAAACACAAACATGCTCAATGAAGCATTTTAGAGGTTGCAAATGTGAACACAAGTTTCAAATGTGAACACCAGTTTCAAATGTGAACATATAAAGGTATAAAATTGATATGGTATAAAAGTGTGCCAGCGTCCTTGGGGCGCTGGCACTCCTTCCTGCCTACAGCTTCCATCAATTATAAATGTTCCTTCGGTAGGTTTCCCAGAGCAGGTAGTTATTTTATTTCTATAGACTTATTTGATTTTAAACCAACTGCTAAACAAAAAATAAATAATAAATTGATGAGGTTTTTCTGAAGTCTTTTGTTTGGTGTTTCATTTGGGTTAGGGGTTAGGGTTAGATGAAAGAACGAGTTGAAGGCTTGTTCTGTGTTCAGAGTTCGCTTCATTTTTCCTCCACAAAAACTACAAACCTCACTGTGGCAACCCGATCTGCTCCGCCTGCACCATCCGTACCTGAAACGTTCAGTCAGCAGATTCATCCGTTTCATCATGACGAGGAACGACGACGCCTGCCCCATCCCGTCCTGCATACTTTTACACACTTTTACGCACGCGCAAATATGATTTTTACATCAAATGTATATGATCCTATCTTCGTTTTTACTCGGTCTATCAACATCAAACAACGACGGAAGTTGACGGCAATGCTCAATTTCTCCCCCAGTTGCCGTTTCCTATTTTCCTATTCCGAGCAATATTGCACCATTGCCTAAAGAAGTTGCTCATCCATCACGGCCCCTAGACACCAGGGTTTCTATCAATGCGCTGTGATGGCGAAGTGACTGCAACCATGAAAGCTTCCAACGCTGCGAATCTCAGGGTGTTATAATAACACCACATCTGTATTCTACAGAAGTGCAGGTGAGAACAGAGAGAGGGGGAAGAGTGAGATGAATGGATGCTCATCGTTCTCAAGGTCTCGCTGCTTTCTCTTCTCTCTCTCTCTCTGTCCCTGTCATTTCTGTACTGTACAAAAGAAGTCAGACGAATGAAGAAGTGATGGTTGCTTTAAAATGCGACGCGTTGTTACGTCTCTATTTTCCTAAAAACTTTTTTCGGTGGTGAAAGAAGAAGGTGGGTGGAAGTTTGATAAACTAGATTTGGGTGGTAAAGGACAATATGTCCTGAGATTGAAAAAAAAAAAAGAAACTAGCTTTATTGACAAAGCCGTTTTGAAAAAAAAAAAAACACCGCCGCCGGCCCGAGGCTATCATCTCAGCTTGTAGAAGCACCAGGAAAATAAGTGATTATCAGCGCCGGAGCGTTTTTTGGTCGACTCCCTAATTAGTAGTTGTAATAACTTGAGTCCTTCGGTGGATTGGTGAGACGCGCTGGCCTCATTCTCACCACGTTGTTGATGGATTGAGCTGCAAATACGGCAGACATAATTATTCTATATTATGAGCGGTCTCCAAATAGAATTTATTAGATTTGTCTTTGTCCTTGATTCCAAGCCTTTGGAGAGTAGAGTGAATTCTCTCCATCCCTCTCTCTCTCTCCCCTCTCTGGTGTACGGGACAGCCTGATTGTGTCCACGCGTCCCACGGCTCTCCGACTATTTAAAGCCTTGATAACTTTCTTTTGTCTTCCACGCGTAGAGGTAGAGGACAATGGTAACGCCGGATGTAGGTCCTCGCGAAGATCCCATCAACCTCCCCATCCGATAGAACGCGTCTGTCTGTGTGTGTGTGTGTGTGTGAGAGTGAGTTGTGTGTGTTTACAGTGGTTTACATTGAATTCCTGCATCCTGTGCACTGTTGTTCTTGAACGTTCTACAGTACATTTGTTTAGACCCGTTTAGCGCCTACGTCACGATGACGTCACGGTGTCAGCTGGAGGCAAAACAAAGCAACATCGGAGGCGTCACCTCACCTCAGAGCAGCAGAGTAAGAGGCTGCCGTTCACACAAAATGTCGTCTTGCTGTGTTGTTGGATGCCAGAATGGAAGGAGAGGCTCCAACTTGAAATGTTATCGTATACCAGTAGAAAAAAATCGAAGACAACTACGGTTAAACGCGATAAAACGAAAGGATTGGACTGAGGCGATCATCAAAAATGCTGGTGTTTGCAGCGCACACTTCATAGGTTCAATAAAGTCTTGTCTGTTTTAGGTGGATATGTGTCTACAGATTTGTCATGCAGATTGGGGAACTAGGAGGGCCGGGTTCTGCCTCCACCTAAGCTCCGCCCACAAACAAACGTCATCATGTTTACGAACTGAAAAGGGGTCTATATGTAGCGTTATGTAGCGTTATGTAGCGTATATGTAGCGTTTCTCCTCTGTGGTGTCTCGGTGTGAGATCAGTCGTGGGCTTGTGTTTGTATCCGGCTGCATCACTGTCAATCATTGCCATCCATTTTGTCTAACACCCCTCCCTCCCTCTTTCTCCCCCCTCTTTCTCTCTCTCTCTCCCTCCATCCTCCAGGTCGCCCCCTCCCTCCGACCTCCTCCTCCTCCCTGCTCCCTCCGTCCCTCCCGTCCTCCTCCTCCTCCTCCGCCCCCCACCACCCCTCCACTGGCCCCTCCCCGCCGATCAGGGAGTGTCAGGTGCCCCTGTTGGAGAAAAACTCCACCCACTCTCACCTGGAGCCCTGCCCGGACGACTCGTACCTGCTCCGGGCCCAGCCCTCCTCCACGGGTAAGAGAGCGCTCCCTCCATCCATCCATCTATTTATTCATCCATTATATTTGTGTGTCTTTATGTCATCCATCACCGCATTACCTCATCGTGTGCCCATTTCCTTGACTGATCTGATTTCAGTCTTTGCTCGATCCCTCGCTTCGTTTGAATGTCGCAACCGGGTCCCGCGGCCATTTTGCGTCCGCTGTTTTTGCAGTTGGTAGCAAGGTTTGGGAGTAATCCGATTACACGCATTGGGAGTACAAATGTAATATAAAATGATAGTCATCTGATTTGAGGTAGTTTTGAAAAAGCAGCCATCAGATTTGAATCACAGTGATCACAGTTGTACTACTCTTGATCGCGAGTTCATCCTGATATCGATTCATATGTTAGATCGTCTCATACATCTTGAAGTGATGCAAGATCATCTTAGTGTAAATTAGTCAAATAAACGGAGGTATGAAAGTAATCGTCCGTGGGTTTTCTAGCGGATGTTCCCGCGAACAAATCCAGTCTTTAGCAGGTCATCGGTAATCTGTTCCAGATCACATTTTTTTAAAGTTCCCTTCCTAGCCCTGTCAGCTATTGCCAGGAAAAAAAAAATGATGCAAGTGAGAGCAACCCCTACCCCACTGCAAAGCACACCGATTTGGTGTGTGTGTGTGTGTGTGTGTGTGAGTGAGTAGGTGTGTATGTACTTATTTTCCATGTGACATTAATAACCTGCCAGAAACTGAACGGTAAGGGGATGATGAATTTTTTAAGTGTCGGCGGGAGGATCAGCGTGTAGCGCAGAGACAAACTCTTAAGCTCTCTCTCTTTCATTACTGGACACTCTCCCGTCGACGGTGAGAGGCCCTGTGTGCTTGTATCAGCA